>OOFG01094587.1:0-15758 GCA_900323295.1 Molva molva | reverse complement strand
CCATGGATAGATATCACGAACGCTGTGTGTGTCGAGTCGTGTGGTTGGTTGGTCACAAACCGAACAGTCCTCAACCTACAGGGCCTGGCTGGGAAGCCAGCACTTTAGAATGTTGTTTATTCAAGTGTTTCAGTCACAAGGGGGTCCTATGTAACAAACACCCTGAGGACGCGAGGACAGGAGCTGAAGCATCATGGTAACAGAAAGTACAAGTTATGAAAACACTATAAATTCCATCTACAAACGGCAGACATTTAGATTTTTATTTTTTATTTTTTATTTTAATAGGCCGTCCCACACACAGTGACCTTTTGCATCTTCAAAGAGGCACGGAGATATGAATGAGGGGGGGTGCAGCTGTGTGTGTGTGTGTGTGTGTGTGTGTTGTGTGTGTGTTGTGTTGTACTGTCAGTGCAGGGCTCTGCAGTTTAGTCACTGGATGAAAGTGTTCGCTTCAAACGCCTACCTTGGATACTCTGCCGTTGTGTGTGCGTGTGTGTGTGTGTGTGTGTGTGTCTTTGTTTGTGTGTGTGTGTGTGTGTGTGTGTGTCTGTCTTTGTGTGTATGTGTGTGTGTATGTGTGTCTGTCTTTGTGTGTATGTGTGTGTTCAGTGACTGATTGGACCACATCGTCGCGGGTGAACAGTGTGACCGGCCTCGTTCCATTTTAAGTCCATCCCACCCGTTTCACTGAATCGCTAAAATTTCGACGCACTTTGTAAAGTTGGAGTAGTTGCAAACGCCAAAGGCAAGTGTCATTTTAAATGCACGCTGGGGGGCATAACCTGTATGTGAATGTACTGTAGAGTCCGTAGACTACTTTGGACTGAAAATCTATTTATATAATATGTATTTTGACCAGTTGACTGAGAAAAACATGTTTGTATGGATATTTACATGACGTTATATATTTTGCACTGTACAGGCCATATTTGGTAAGGTTATAGCTATCTTCTACTGAAAGCAATGTTATGTAGCATATGTTTTCCAAGTGCTTTTAATACTACACTGTTCTGTGTCCGTGCCAGATTTGACCATGTGAAGTTTTGCGACACTGTATGCCAGATAGCTGCTTTATATCAAAAAGATGTTTTGGGGAATGTACCTCCGGCACATTTCCACTTGAGAACCACTTGATGTTCTTTGGAAGTGTGATGAGCTGTTCGTGGAATCTGTGCAATAAAATCCTTACAAAATACATAAAGATTGTTCCGTATCATGTGTCCAATTTCATGGAATTTAAAACACAACCAGGCCTACATCTATTTATTTTTCTAATATATAAGACTAGAATCAATACACAAGCAGGGGCATTTTAAAATGAATAGCATAATTGACTAAATCTATCTGTCTGTCTGTCTGTCTATCTATCTCACTATCTCACTATCTATCTCGTTCCCTTAACTCTGTGTTATTTCTTTCCATCTAATGTAGCACTCATGATGACAGCACCCTGGCCTTTAAAGGTGTTATGATGCCATTTTCCTGGTTAACTGACATTAATGGTTAACTGTTGCCCCATTAGGCCTCTTTTGAATGAAAGGCTGAAGGCTATGTATTTTAATCCCCAATTCGAACAAATAAAAAAAACATGTTTTAACCTGTTGGCATCTTTCTTGTGCTGTAGCAACTATTTCACTAGTGCAATTTGATAGTTGACCGTAATGTGTGTAATAAACTGGCTCTTGGGGAAGTGTTTTGACGTTCTGGGAAAGTTTCTCTCTTTCTCTCTCGTGGCTGTCTAACAGATGCAAGGCAGTTGTGTTGGGCGCGCGTGGAGGTGTCACATCAAAATGGAGCCCAAGACGCGGAGTAGAAACAAGATCCTGTTGATTCTGCTCGGAATGCTCACACTCGCCTCGTGCTATCCACAACACCGATGTGAATACGAAGATTATCTTTTAGGTAAAAAAATATATTGTTTTAACAGTTTCACAAATGCACAAGTAGCCTATCTTTTGTTCTGTACATGCAGAAACTATTTAGCACGATTTCAGCTTTGCATCTGTGTAGAGGCTCCAATGACGATGAACTAGAAGCATATCTTGAAATTGTTAGATTGATTTAAGATACTAAATGCGTAACCTTTATAAACTGTTTGGTCAAACTTTTGAACTTTAGAAGTAATTTTGCCCAATCACAGTAAGATAAAACAAATAAGATCTTGCATTTCAATAAAAAAAAGATATAACTAAACCAAACCCTTCCTGGTTAATATTGAGGGTTGATGATGGACAGGAATTTGCTAGAAATGTTTGCGCAACATCAGGTTGATATGAAAAGGCACTATGGACGCAACTGGAAGCACAACTCCGCCCTCTAGCGGCCGGTCCCATTAATTCACTACCATCTTGATTGTTCTGCAGGGAGATGCAGGTCTCCGCTTGGTCCAAGACGTGAGTATTTTAAGTCCCCCCTTTGTAGGAATGAAATAAGTTGCTGATTGATTCGTTTGCTTTTACTAATCATTCTGATATATTTAACAGATACTTGTGGCAAGTTCTACATTCAGTAGAGATCAAATTGTATTTTGTTTTTAATTGGCCTATGATACTATGTCTTTGAATCTAGCCTAATAAGACAGACTTGTTGGTGACAGACTAAATACACTGATTTGCCAACAAATGTTTTGCTCTATTACTAGAATACTAGTCCTAATTTAAATCAAGTCTAAATGATCCCATATGTGTAGGGGGTCAGTCTTTAATGTGAATTCAGCTCCAGGCCAGGCTCTTCCTAACCATTAGAAAGAGATCACAAGTCACAGACATAATGGAATCCAGGCCAATACCGCGGGACACAATGGGTATATTTAGATGATTAATGGCTTTCGATTAAATATTCAAAACCTAATTTTCAGCGATAATCTAACTATTTGGTGCTTGATTGAAGATGTTACAATGAGCCGAAAGATTTAGGGATGTTGTAAATTAATATTTTAGGATCCCCGGCCATTCGCCGGCTATCTCTGTGAATTCTGCGGTAATGGAAGCAGAAGCAGATGGCTTCCGTTTGCACATAAGTCCCATATGCTGCTGAACATACACACCTTATTTGCTAATACCCATACAATCACAGTGTCTCATCCATGAAACGTTTCCAAATAACTCCCGTTTTCGGATTTGTCTTATTGTAAAAAATCTAAATTCCCGAATAAAAATGTCCCCAGCCAGATGCACGGAAATCCACCTGTCCTACTGCGAAGACATGCCCTACAGCCAGACGCTGTTCCCCAACGCCCTGGGCCACAAGACGCGCGAGGAGGCGGAACTCGGCGCAGAGTACCTCCTGATGAGCGTCGTGGAGACCTTGCTGAGCAGCGGTGGCGGCGGCGGCGGCGGCCATTGCAACCCGGACGTGCGCATGCTGGGCTGCGCGGTGGTGACGCCGCGCTGCGAGCGGGACCGCCCGCTGAAGCCCTGCCGCCACGTCTGCGAAGCGGTGCGCCGGAAGTGCGCCGCGGCCTTCGAGGCGATCGACATGGCGTGGCCCTACTTCTTGGACTGTGAACAGTTCTTCGTCAGCGAGGAGGAGGAGTGCTACGACCCGCTGGAGGGCCTTCGAGGTGAGGATGACGAGGAGGGGTTAAAATGGACACCCGCCAACTGCCAATGGCGGATAGATTGGACCCTTTGGCAATAAAAAAATCTTATCACGGTTATATATTAAAACTATTGTTTGAGTGGTCGATTTTGACACTGGCAGGTAAAAATAAAAAAATATTTTTTTTATTTTGGACGCTGCATGGTACCTTTAAACATGTTTGAACTCATGTCAATGGGCGTGGTTACCATGGCGACAGGGGCCATCATACTAGTAATAATAAGGTCCCATAAGCTGCTCTCAAAACATTTAAATAATACTTTCATAAGCTCTGGATTCTTTGTTCTTCGTTTAAAAACGTCTTTACATCTAATTGTAAACTGAATAAATACAGACACACACAAGCCTAATGTATAATTCAGTATAGATATACAGTATATGGTGGATTTGTAGCCTTCGTCTGGCTAGCAAACTTGTGTGTGTGGCACATCTCAGAGGAAACATGAGTGGAAGGCTCTCTCTCTCTCCCTCTCTCTCACTCTTTCTTTCTCTCTCCCTCTCTCTCTCTCACTCTCTCTCCCCCTCCCTCTCTCCCCCTCCCTCTCTCTCTCTTTCTCTCTCTCCCTCTCTCTCCCCCTCTCTCTCTCCCCTCCCTCTCTCTCTCTCTCCCTCCCCCTCTCCAAAATAAGCTCTCACTTTATTTGTTTTGAAACGTGAATATTTTCCCGCTTCCTTCCAAGCCTTGTCTATTTGGTTGACCTACATAGCAGTCATGCTCGGACAACCTTCAATGCGCGTGCACATCAGAGCGGTGTATAAATCATTTAAACCAGAACGTTAAGCTTTCAGGAACCAGGCCCTTGTAGAGTATTCTGTTGGCTCACATTGAGAACACGTTCAACACAGCTGGCAACTTTTTAGGATGGAAAAGGATTCTTGAGCTGCCGGGATTCAGCATTTAAGTCATTTGAACATTGCATTGCCTGATTACAATTTGGCATTAACAAAGGATGGGATTTGGACATATTTCTCGACAAATTTGGCAGACACTATTTCAAGTGCCACATAAAAAAAATTCACTTCTGTGTTATTTGGTTCAGACGTCTGGAAACAATGTCCAGTCCAGTCCCATTTCCTAATTATTTTCTGTTATGTATTACAGGCCGAAACGTTCCCCTGCTTTTCCACCCATAGAGGTTATGATAACACCAAGAAGCAGAGAAGTTATAGAAGACTAGATGTTTTTACAGGATTTTAACGACGACGTGTTGCGTTGGTGCTTGTCCGTGTGGGGGCTTTTAGGGTGCATTGTAACATCTCACAATAGACCCATAGTCAAGTAAACGATCGAAGAGGACCACGCCAAAAAAGCACAGTCTACGTCCAAACACTGACGGTTAAAAGTGGCTTCCTCTTACTCCAGACACCCTTTGACCCCCGACATCTCCGTGTGTTTTCCCGGGGCCCTCTGCAGTCGAGCAGGAGGGAGAGGATTACTACGGCCTCCCCCCTGTAGAAGAGGACCCCTTCACGTCCATCCGCTTCAGCTATCACTCGGAAGCCCAGCTGGCCAGCGTCCTGACCAAGACGGCCGAGCGCTGCTCCGACGTGGCCCTGACCTACTCCATCGGGCGTAGCTACGAGGGGCGGGACCTGCTGGCCATCGAGTTCTCAAGCAACCCCGGCCGGCACGAACTGCGTGAGTATTGGCTGGGTTTTGTTCTCTTTGGGTCACGTTCTGTTGCTCTGCTCTTCGCATCTCTCACATGCTCTGGCTCTCTCTCTCGCAGCTGTCTCTCTCTCTCTCTCTCTCTCGTTTCTTTCTCTTGCTCACCTTATTTGTCTTTCTGTATCCCTCTGTTTCTCGCTTCATGACTCTCTTTACCTCTTTGACTTTCTCTCTTACATCCATCTCGCTCCCCCTCTCTCCCCCTCTCTCCCCCTCTCTCCCCCCCTCTCTCTCTCTCTCTCTCTCTTTCTCTCTGTTTCTGAACAACCACACAGTCATTGTGAACTAACAGAATAAAAGAGCATCCATAGCCTCACCAGGGGAAACTTCAAACATGGGTGCAGAGGGATGAGATGAATACATGATGATGTAGAAACGTTTTCTACATCATCATGTTTTGTTGATGCTATCATACCAAACAGGGCCAATCAAAGATTACCCAACAGAATTCATCCACAAACCAAAAGTACAATGTCCAAAAATGATCCCCTTTCTTATTGAATTATTCATATATATGTTTTTTGATCTATTCAAGTTTTTTCCTTTTTATTTCTTGTGGGAAATTGGAATACGTGGACAAAAACACAAATCCCACTTCCAATGTTGCGTTTGGCAAATTGATCTTGAATCTTGAATTCCTTCTTCTCCAGTGGAGCCGGAGGTGAGATTCGTGGGCAACATGCACGGGAACGAGGCGATGGGCCGCCAGCTCCTCATCTACCTGGCCCAGGACCTGTGCAACGAGTACCAGCAGGGCAGCCACCGGGTCCAGACGCTGATCAACACCACGCGCATCCACATCCTGCCCTCCATGAACCCCGACGGATACGAGGTGGCCGCGGCCGGGGGCCAGGACGCCAACGAGGACGAGGAGGAGGTCGGTGGCTCATAGGGAGACATTGGTGCTGTGGGTTACTATGGGAACAGGTGTTGTGTACAGGTGTTGTTTCCAGGTGTTGTTTCCAGGTGTTTATGTACAGGTGTTGTGTACAGGTGTTACATTTACTGGTGTTGTGTACAGGTGTTATATTTACTGGTGTTGTGTACAGGTGTTGTTTACAGGTGTTGTTTACAGGTGTTTATGTACAGGTGTTGTGTACAGGTGTTATATTTACTGGTGTTGTGTACAGGTGTTGTTTACAGGTGTTGTTTACAGGTGTTTATGTACAGGTGTTGTGTACAGGTGTTATATTTACTGGTGTTGTGTACAGGTGTTGTTTACAGGTGTTGTGTACAGGTGTTATGTACAGGTGTTATATTTACAGGTCTTATGTACAGGTGTTATATTCACAGGTGCTATGTACAGGTGTTATATTTACAGGTCTTATGTACAGGTGTTATATTTACAGGTCTTATGTAAAGGTGTTATATTTACAGGTGTTGTGTATAGGTGTTATGTATAGGTGTTACGTAAAGGTGTTGTGTACAGGTGTTATATGTACAGGTGTTGTGTACAGGTTTTACTGCAGGTGTTATGTATAGGTGTTATGTATAGGTGTTATATATATACAGGTGTTACAGGTCTTTTACAGATGTTGTATACAGGTGTTGCATACAGATGTTAAATATGAAGATGTTTTATACAGGTGTTTGATCCAGGTTTTTTTTCATATGGGCAAAGTAAAGACAAACTGATTCTGCACAGCCTACTGATATTTGCCACAATTTTTCCAATCACCATACATCACAGAAAATATAAAAATACATGACTCCATTTGCTGTTTAATCCTTCTGGTGTTCTGGACAGCTCAAGCTGATATTGCGATGAAGGTTATTGGTTGATCTCTGACTTGACTCTGGACTCAGGGCCGGAAATACGAGGCTAGGAACGTCGGCAGGACTAACGCTCAGGGCCTCGATCTGAACCGGAACTTTCCTGACCTGGCCTCCATTGTCTACCGGCGCCGCAGACAAAGGACTTTTCGGACCGACCACATTGCAATCCCAGACTTTTACTGGTTTGGTAAGGTACAGTATAGAGCATTATCCATATATCCATATACATAACCTCTACCAAACCAGACTTTTACTGGTTTGGTAAGGTACAGTATAGAACATTATCCATATATCCATATACATAACCTCTACCAAACCAGACTTTTACTGGTTTGGTAAGGTACAGTATAGAGCATTATCCATATATCCATATACATAACCTCTACCAAACCAGACTTTTACTGGTTTGGTAAGGTACAGTATAGAGCATTATCCATATATCCATATACATAACCTCTACCAAACCAGACTTTTGGTAAGGTACAATACCTTAATAATAGTAATAGTAATGCTCTAGCATTATCCATATATCCATATACATAACCTCTACCAAAAGCAATGAGTTGTGTGTGGATAGTAAAGGTATATATTGTTCATTGCCTGTCTGGGTTTTGCCGATCTGCTTAGCTAATCAATATTGTCAATATTGTCAATGTCAATATTTACCCTGGCCGTAACCATAGCAACCACACCACGGTTACGTTGAGGTACAAGGTTAGAGACGGTCGTGTCTATGTAAGGACGTGAACACAACCATCTCAATAACATTAACATTTATATTTTATATAACCAACTTTATTCCTAAGCATCTGTAGCCTCAATGTTAACCCGTTCTCTATCTTTATACCTAACATATGTATAGCTATGATATCGATCCCACTTATCTAATCATTGTGTGCGATCAGACGTGATACAGTGACCCTCTTAATAATGCCACAATGACTTTATATGTCCTTATATTGTTCCTTATTCAAACATAATAGAAAAGGTTGTTTCCAGTAGAGACCCATTCTGTGTAACACACGTCTGCAGATCCCGCCCCCAGCAACATGATTGGTCTAAACAAATTTGAAGCGAAAAAAACATGAAACACCCCGTTCACCCAGATTGGAGCTTGTTTGCCATCAGACTTTAGATATGAATCTAAAGTCTGATTTGTGAGACTAGGTATTTCCTTTTACATCCTAATCACTCATTATTTCCCTAATAGCTCATTAAACCGCCTGTGGTTCAGATGGGGTTGGATGCAGTCCAACGCTTCAACTCCTGTCGCTATGACTCCAGGTTGCGCCGGAGACCTACGCCGTAATGAAGTGGGCGCGGTCCATCCCCTTCATGCTGGCGGCTAACTTCCATGGCGGGGACCTGGTGGTTTCCTACCCCTACGACCTCTCCAAACACCCCCAGGAACACGCGCTGTTCTCCCCCACTCCGGATGAAAAGGTGAGGGGGGAACAATGACGCAAATGACCTGAGGTTTCTTTGAGGGAAATGATGTCAGATTGTGAGTGTAAATGCATGATAAAAGTGTGAGTGCAAATGGTCTGATTGTGGGTGTGAATATGGTAAGTGAGTGATAAATGGTTTAGATTTGGACCAAACCATTTTCTTGATTACCTTTCTAGAATGTCTAGCGACACCACTGAATGTATTAATAATATATCATAATATATAATATTACATAGGCATATATAAAAAACATTTGGTTCAATGCGGGCACAGATTATTTGTTGATGCATGTGTATCTGTTTATAGACCTATAACACTAGAATTATACTTCAATAACGATAAAATAAACGTGTTAGAAGTAAATAACAGGGTCATTTTGCAGTTATTGGAATTTAATTTGGGAGAAGGTTCTTATCAAGCTTTAATTTGTATCAGATCCTGGCTGTGGGCCTATTTTGAATTTGGACTACAAGGCAGGTGTATAATCAGCATGATCAGCCATCGGTTCCCTCTTCCAGGTGTTCAAGCTTCTCGCGAGAACGTATGCAGATGGTCATGCGACCATGGGGCATGATCAGGTGTGGTGTGGGTCGTCTCGCGCCAGTAAGAATGGAATAATCAACGGAGCGCAGTGGTCCAGTTTTGCTGGAAGTAAGAGACAACAACAATGTCAGACACAACTAGGATATGCGATAGAGGATGCATGTTCACGTGTGGCCACTAGAGGGCTCTCTTGGATCGCTTAAATGTTTCCCATTGGAGACAAGTTTGAAGTGAAGTTCATGAAGTCTTGCGTGAACTTGTTAACATGGAGTTGTAGCGACAGTTTGAGTAACAGTTGGACCAGGAAATATTCAAGAATAACTTTGGATTAGACCAGATGGAAGATGCATTGCTCTTGATTTTGTCAGGTATGCAAGACTTCAGCTATCTCCACACCAACTGTTATGAGGTGACGGTGGATCTGGGCTGTGATAAATTCCCTGCTGAAGAAGATCTGGCCAACGGCTGGCACGAAAACCAAGAGGCATTAATGTCCTTTTTGGAAGGAGTAAGAATATGTTTTTTATGTGGTTTTCTTCTTTTTCTTTTGTAATTGAAATGACGACTTTGTCGACATCTATCCATGAATATATTGAAACAATACTGTTTGTTACCATTTGTTTTTGGTTTGTTGTATGATGTAGTTTTACAAACATGTCTTGAAATCCATCAGCTCATACTGCTTCTGCTACTTTACCCATTCCATAATAATAATACAAACAGTACAATACAGAAAAATACCGGCTTTGTCGTACATTTTTATAAGGCACATCAGATGCTCCACAGAGACACACGTCCGGCCCACCTTCTCCCAGACCCTGCTGGTGACAGAGCTGTAACCCATACCTGTGCCTTGTGTTCCCCAGGCCCATCGGGGCATCAAAGGCCTGGTGAAAGACGAAGGGGGCAGCGGCATCAAAGGGGCCCGGGTGTCCGTCCGGGGCGTGAGGCACGATGTCACCACAGGTAACGGTCTGCTGACCCACGCCAACTCTGATGAATTCTATTTCTTCACGTTATACATAAAGGACGAATGATCCCCGCTTTGTCGACCTCACTTCCTGTGAGGTCATCTCCCTGTGTCGGGGCAACACATTATCTGGTTGTTTTTTCCTTTGAGCAGTGGGGATGTATCTTGGGTGGAGCTAACCCCTATGCGGACGGTAACCTAGCCCCCTCTCGCCCCCTCGCCCGGCAGCTGAGCATGGAGACTACTGGCGCCTGCTGGCCCCCGGGGTCCACATCCTGACCGCCACCGCCCCGGGCTACACCCGCGCCCTCAAGAGGGTGCGCCTCCCGGCGGGCATGCGTCACGCGGGCCGGGTGGACTTTGTGCTGCAGAAGACCGCGTTGGACCCCAACGTCACGGACCCCCACTGGGTGGAGGAGGAGGTGGTGCCGGTGGAGGGGGACGGCTACACCGAACAGGTGGACTACGAGCGCTTCGACCCCTACAACCACTTTCAGCGCTACACCGCCGCGGCGAGCGCAGCGCGACGCCAGCTGCAGCGGGCGGAGAAGCCCTGGTGGTGGAGCTTCTTCGTCGGATCGGGGGGTGGTGTTGCGCACGCCCCCACCTGGCTCCTGAGGAAGGACGATTAGTCCGACAGACAGGAAGTGACGGAGCGAAACACGCTGTTGGTTGTAGAACCCCCGTGTTTTACCAGATTGTAGCGCGTTAGCTTGACGGGGCGGGGGAATGTTGAGACGTTTGGTTGGATGGTTTTGAGGTTGGCTTTGACATACAGTAGTTGCACAATGCGCCACAATTTAGATATTTCCCTTGAGTTATGCCACCGGCAATAGTATGCTGTTTACAATCCATGAATCAAACAAACTGCTTAAGATGACAAAGACTTGATATTTGCTATATTTGTACATTAACATATCTGCAAACCGTTAATAAAGAATAACTACTATTTGTTGCAGTTGTCCATGGATCCGACTGTTATTCTTTTTGCACAAAATTAGAAAAACTCTGCCAATAAGAAATCAGTATTTTAATGTAATGTAACTTGTTAACTTATATATAAATAATATCTGTATTTTTGATTGGGCTCTTAACGGGATGTAGCAAGCCTATTTCCTATAACCATGCGTCAATAAGGCGCAGTCGCACCAGCCCGCTGTGTAGCTTCCACAGCGTGCTCGTGTCAACAGTTTACACCCAGCTTCGACCTTTGCCAAACAAAACATTGTAACTGAATCATAGACGAAGGATGTGGTAGAACAAGTTACTTTAAATATGAAGAGGAAAGCTACTTTCTAGCCGAACCATAACGATTTGAACCGAACTGAAGTGACTGCCATACAACCTCAGCTGTTACGAACCTGCTATTGGCCACGGGGTGTGGCCAATAGGAACGCGATGCAGGTATGCGAAACACTTCCTGTTCAGTTCTACCGGTGTTATGTTACGAAACAAACAATGTTATGTGTTATGAAACTAACATGTTATGAAACAAACAATGAAAATACAAAACAAACTCAGACTACGTGCTGCATTTTAGGCCTGTAATATCAATATCTTGAAACGTGTTTTTAGACTCAAGCCTCAGCCTTCAATACATGTTGAGGTAGAGCCGCAAACTTGGACGCAACATTTTCGAAAATCACTTTTTGCATGGTAGGGAAGTGGATTTTAAGCAAAACATATGCTAAATGGGTGATATTACTTTAATCATGCCTCATTTTTTCACTTTCTAATTCGTTGTGCGAAATTGTGGAGCTTCAAAACAGCCACTGTGGGGCAGTGTCAATTCACTTCTGCGCTAAACTGCTTGGAGTCCCCTCCTGTCCCACGTTGTCTCCACAGACGCGCCACCATTCATTTCTGTCAGGACGACTTGCTGAGTCAGTTTTTGACGGGTCGAACAAGCCTTTGCTGTGTCGTTAAAGAATGGACTACTACTTATTTAAATGATGCACGTGTACATGCATACACTGTTGTAACGTATAAGGCAACTTGAAAACTAACGTGTCCTATGTAGATGGGTTAATTATTGAGGAATATGAAGAATAACTGGAGTTAATAAATATGTATGTGTGTGTATGTATGTGTGTATGTGTATGTGTATATGTATGTGTATGTATATATATATATGTATGTATATGTATATATATATATATATATGTATGTATATGTATATATATATATATATGTATATATATATGTATGTATATGTATGTATATGTGTATATATATATATATATATATATATATACACACATACATACATACATACATACATACATACATACATACATATGTGTATGTGTATATATATATATATGGGGTGAGGGTTGCTTTCCTTGCAAATCAAAAGTTTGCCTAAACAAACGAGGTGATGTCAAAAACACTACAGCCCCATTAAGTTTGATCGGCTGGTGTGTTTTCCCTCTCTCTCTATTCCAGGTGACTTGTGTGGGGAGGAATCACATGCTTTTCCTTGTATAGGATTGACCCCGTTTACCTTGTGAGGACCCTTACTTTAAACTGCCCATGTGAGGTGGGGTCGTTTCCTTTACGGCTGAGAACGTGGCTGGGACCCGTTCAGCATTACGAGGCAGCGTTTAGCTTTAAGAGGCAGGTAGTGGGCAGGTAGGCCCTAAATGCCTCATTGCATTTTAACCAGTTTTTTGTCCTTAGTACACGTGTAGAGTAGACTGAACTATTTATCTAAATAGATTACTGCAGATTTACTTGATGGCCACAGTTAGCCTTTGTACCGTAATAACACATATAATAGGGGATTATATAGCCACGTCAATTAAGTATCTTCATGCGGATGTCTAGTTTTCCTCTAAAAGACTAATTCAAACAATTTAATAGCCAAGGAAACCCTGTGTAGTTTACCACCTTGATCCCGATGTAAGTGTATATTCACTCAAAGCTTCACAGTTTTAACTTCAAAGAAAATGTCTGTAGATGAACTTAAGTGCATTCCAACTTGCCAGTAACGGAATCAGCCGTATGCCTGTGGCATTTCTTCATGCAAGCAAACAAACGACAGGAAAGGATGCTGCTAGGGAATGATTGTTAATCAACCACCCACCCTACTGCATCCATAATCTGATTGGTTGGTTTCGTAATGATAGACAGTGACACAGAACTTTAACAATTGTTGCCACTGCAGTATCCGACGGTTATTCGATGGAAAACAAATCTAGATTACTTTTTACACTTTCCTTTTCTTTTTTTTCTTTTTTTTTTTACAAAAGTGCAAAAACGTCCGGTAACGATCCATGCCTTTTTCAGTGTTTTACACTGCAAATAATTATCAAAATAATTCTAATATTTCGATCTGTAGGAGTAGGCCTACGTTTCAAATTCATTTTATTTATGAGTTATGAAAAAAAGTTGGAAAAATATGGCCACGAATTGCCTGTTTAGTTAATCTCTTGCTTTTCACACACACACACACACACACACACACACACACACACACACACACACACACACACAGTGTGTTAGGCCCTTTTGAATGTGACTGGATGTTAAGAGCCTCACACAGGGAATACTCACTGTGCCGTGCTAAACTCGCATAATTGCAAAAACAGCATTTCATTTCCTAATAATGGCTCAGTGTCAAGTCCAATTCAGTCTGCCTGTCCGACGGCAGCAATTACGGGATCGTACATGTGCAGACAACTCCTCCAGTAGGGTGATAATAAGCCGCCCTCTTTGTTACGGACCTTGAACAAACTCCGGGGTGGGAGAACGTGAAGCCGAGATAATGCGACGAGTCGAGCGTGAATGTACACAAAAACCCACCAATCGCCCCTTGTGGAAAATCCCTCGACTGTGACAAAAGCAGGTCTGAGTCCGAGTAAAAGGTGATTCCGTTTTTAATAGTTCCCGGGGGATCCCGAACCACAACATTAGTAGAATGGGGGCGAAATCCAGCTGCTCGTTTGGCGGAAGTCACTTTCTGTGTGAAAATAAGGCGTGTTGTGGGTAGATTGGCCACCGGTTGTTTGTGATCTTTCGTGGGTCATTGAGGACCGGGTTCCTTTGTCGCCCGTTTTCTCTCTTTATTTGATGATTCTCCATAAGCGTGACGGTCGGGAGGTCACGGTACAGGGCCATATATAACATCCGATGCCTGGGCACGGTTTCTCATGACTGACCGGTCAAATCCGGCAGGCCGTGTTTGTTGATGTAGTCGACCCCAAGCCTATTTGTTGTGGTTTGTTGTGATTGGTGCTTGAAATGCTCTAGTACCTCCGAGCGCAGGGGCATCAAAGCTGAGCCTGGGTTGTTAATACAAAAGCATACTTTTATTCCAGCCCTAGAGTCCGCCTGGTGGTAGAAAGTAGTAATGCAGGAGGACGTTTGAAAGAATCCAGGTTTGCACATCCAATCAATTGAAATACACAATGGGTTTCGATTTGATTATTACAAATACAAACGTAATTCCAATGCAAGGAATTCATACGCTTTTGGATGGACTGTGGTGGACGAACTAAGCTAGAAAGGACGGACGACACAGGAAAAGGGAAGAAATTAGAATCACAATTAGCGAACCATTATCAAATTAGCATACATCTTGGAAACAGATGTTTTTCCGAGCTCTGACCTTATTCTTTAAAACCAGACGGGAAGAGTCACCGGAGACTTGGAAGAGCCTGAAGTCCAGGAAACTCTCCTAAAACCCCGTCGGTAGGGATTAGGTAGACCAAGGTGAAATAGCGTTTTATTCCAGACCTACAAAGAATTTATAACGAGTACACTGATTGTACATTGGTAGGTTTGGGTCCCACCGAGTTCAGCATCTTTGTTACCCTACACCCAAAATAAACCCACAAACAAGGCCAAATCCCAAAACCGTTACACTACGTAACTTTCCGTGTGAAGCTAGGAAAACAACCAGACTGAACAAATAAAACATTAACCTGATCATATGCTTGAGTTGAAATGTATTTCTATTTGTTTTTCAGGAGCACATGGCCACGGGCGCTGGAATTTCACTGTTCCCTCTTTTAAGTGTGTGTGTTTTCTGGGCCTGTGTGTTTTGTGTTTGGCCATATGTGTGTGTGTTTGTTTTCTCTGCCTGTGTGTGTGTGTGTGTGTGTGTGTGTTTGTTTTGTGTTTATGTTTTGTATTTGTCCATATATGTGTGTGTGTGTGTCTATGCTTGTGTGCATGTGTGTGTATTTTTTGTGCTTGTGTTTGTGTGTGTTTGTGTGTCTGTGCTTGTGGGTGTGTCTGTCTGTGAGTGTGTTCTTGTTTTTGTGCATGTGTGTTCTGTGTGTCTCTAAGTGAGTTATGTAGCCCCAGATAATCCATTTTATACTGGAATCCAAATAGCGACCAACCCTTAAAATGTCCCAGGATTGTGTTGCACATACTCTGCATAATTTAGGCATTAACTTGACACAGCTTTTACTTAGACTGAACCAAACGCCTTCTCTTATTCAACCCGCTGGCTCAAAGTGTTCCAAGACTCTTGATCACAGAAGTTCTCGCTTTTGCTTTGGCCGTGAAGAATCACATTTAGCTTGGTGAACTTCACCCCTTGTGGAGTCTGTCTCTCTAACCACTCTGTGAGTCGGCCCTATTTGGCTTCGTCTTGCTTCTTGATCCAGTTGTCAACATTATTGCCAAATGCCAAAGATCAATTCATTTGTTATGAAATTATGATATTGTAACTGGCAGAGAACGTAATCGGAGAGAAATTCAGATGGATGTTTACTGGGAACATCCCACTGGGAAACT
>OOFG01094567.1:0-11070 GCA_900323295.1 Molva molva | reverse complement strand
GCTCCCACGCCCCCCCCCCCCCCCCCACACACACCCACACACACACACACACACACACACACACACACACACACACACACACACACACACACACATACACACACACACACACGTACATGCTTATACACACACGCATGTACACGCATACAGGCAGCGAATGCACACACATACAGACACACACACACACTCACACAGGCAGGCCATGCACACACACACGCACACACACACACACACACATACACACATGCACAAGCTAAAATCTGTTACTGTGTTACTCTGGTGGGTTTGAAGCTCCAGTGAGCGCACATCAGATGAAAAACACAGCATGGTTTTATGGTTGTGACTTCATGTTAATCCACCTCCATTGACATGTTCTGGAAGTTTTCTAGTAATAGATCATTTAATTTTGTGAAATATTCAAACTGTCGGTCAGTAAGTTGGCTTAACAGGTAAGCAACCATCACCTGGAGGTCCTGGTCCATTCTAAACATCTAGTTTTACCTGGTAAAGGTTAGTCTACTCTACAGGTAACCAACCATCATCTACGGTTGAACACACCTCATGTTCAACCTACCAAAATGTTCCCATGTGACCCCCCTCTTCCGTGACCTCCACTGGCTCCCTGTAGTAGCTCGCATCAGATTCAAGACGATGGTACTGGCCTACAAGGCGGTCAACGGAACTGCCCCTGCCTACCTCCAAGCGTCAGTCAGACCACACACCCCAGCTCGAGCGCTCCGCTTAACTACCTTAGCTGGACGCCTGGTACCGCCATCGCTAAGAGCAAGCAAAGGTCACACAGCAAAGTCACAACTCTTCTCTGTTTTGGCACCACAATGGTGGAACGAGCTCCCTGCCGATGTCAGGACTGCTGAGTCACTCACCAGCTTCCGCAAGAGAATCAAGACTCACTTGTTCAGAGTTCACCTAGACTCTGCATAGCCTCCCCCCTTACCCCCCACCGCCACCATCTCCTCCCTTACTCTCCTAAAAACACCCCTCTTACGCACTTATTGTATGTTTGTACGTCCTGGCACTTAATGTACGCACTTATTGTATGTTGTACGTCCTGGCACTTAAAAATAGTACTTAGCATCATGTAGCATCTTATCCTAGCTATCTTTGTTGTATATGGGGAATGGGTTAACCTAGCAATTGTAAGTGCTTGGCACTTGTTCTATGAACATCCTTACTGTACCGACAGTGATATATTGTTGTTTCTCTTTTTTCTGACAAATGTCCTTATTGTAAGTCGCTTTGGATAAAAGCATCTGATAAATGCCCTAAATGTAAATGTGAATATGTTCAAGAAAATGTACGTAAAGTAGCAAGATGACATAAGAGTTTCAGGCTGCATAGTGGAACAAACAAAATCAGGCGCTAGCAAATATTTAAATTGTAATTAGTAAGTCAATGTTTGTAGAATGGGGGGGAAATATGAAAATGCGGTTTACTTCTTGGTCTAAATGTGAACATACAGAATACACACCATGTAGTGCTTTGTATTTAAAGATTTCCAGCCAACTGACCTATGGTTCTATATTTTTTTGCCATTTTGAAAGTTTAACCGCTTTTCATTTTAGACATATACTATTTGCTCACCATTGTTATTATGATCTCTTCCAACCCAATCCCAACCTTATAAATAAAGATGGAGCCTTGTCCGTCGTTCATTTGGACTCACCTGCCACCAGACGGCTTGCCAGCAGGAGCCACTTGGAGTAGCCCATGAAGTACATGAAATTACCTACAGAGGGTGGTCGGAGTGTTAGAGAGTAAAATGCATAGTGAGACACACGGTATCAGAGTGAAGCAGAAAAGTAGGAGGAAAGGACAGATACAATGAAAATTTCAAGTAAAAATGCAATGAATTTTTTTTACACATTACCGTGAATGGACCTGATAGTGATTCACGTGACCCACCAATAATCTCGAAGCAATTGGCAAACAGGATGATCTTCTTGGTGGTCCGCGTTTTATCTGACAAGTGGCCAAACAAGGGCCCGGAGAGCAGGCCGCTCAGGCTGAAAGCTGATAGGGCCAGACCCAGGAAGTAGGGTGCAGCTTCAAGGGTCTGCAGGTACTTCCATATCGTGGGTAATATCACGGCTTCAATGACAGACCAGCGGAGGAGAGCAGAGGGAAAATGTTAGATAGCAATTATTTGTTTCAAAAGTGACCAGTGTCTAAACAGTGTGTATTTGTGTGCGTCAGGTACAACACTGATTGCCATGGAGTCTGTTTAATCTAACAAGTGTACTTGAATCTTGTAACATTTAGAGAGGAGAGGCAAGTTTATTTATATACACCACCCTCAAACACAAAGACAATTCTTTGTGTTTGAGAGTTTGAGCTACATTTTAAAAAGTTTTGCTCTGCTCTGGAAAGAAATATCGGGCTTCAGCGTTTAATCGGCAGTAAAGAAACCTGGTTACCACTGTAACCAGGTTACAATCGGGTTTCTAGTGTGCATGTAAACGCACAGTCTACATGGCTCTTGTCCTCTGCCTCTTATGGGCCTCCGGCCCCCCAGCCTAAAGTTTCCTTTGAGCTGTTGGCGTTTGGGAGATAAAGAAAAAGACTAGCCCAGAAACCTCTGTGGGGCTGATTGTTCCCGAATCTAATCTCCTGGGATTCATCTCCATGATACCCATGCATTCCATGATGGCATCACTATTTGTGCCAATGAAATCACAGCCCACAAGGGCAGATGAGGCTCACACAACAGACGAGGAGCACTCTTGGGAGCTACTGGTAGAACTGATCCACTTGCAATCTTGAAAAGGACCACCATGTGTGATTTTGAGTAAAGAAAGTGATAAATAAACAAGTCAATGGAGAAGAATGGTCTTAATGCGTTTTAATGCATCCAAGATGTTCACTCTGCTCCATCAGAAAAAAAAACCTGAAACCAAAAGGATCTGCAAGGAGGGAGAAGGAGTCCCAGCATGATGGGACAGCAAATCAGAGATGCCCTACAAACTACAGAGCAGTAAGGAAACCTATGTAATGTGCTACCAGTACCCAACCATACGAACTATGATAATGCTTCTAAACCATCCACATCGATTCATGTTTCATTCAATCATTCAAGGAATTTGCACCATATAAATCATATCATCTGCAGAATATTATAATTTTTTTAAAAGATCATGGTATTAGTTCCACATCAAACACCTCCTCTTAACCCCAACACGCAAAGTTAAACTTAAAAATGGAAGACGTGTCATCGTTTCACATGAATCATCTTAGCAAGTAATGTCAGTTGGAACAAGTAATAGCATTCCTATTAGTTAACGTTTATTAAAAAAAAATATACATATTAAGATAAAACACAAATAAAGCGGAACACTGTTGCTGTGGATTGCTTTAAATCACTTGTTGACCTCGCCTACCTTTGGCCTATTTATTAGGCTTTGTAAGAATAACCTGGTAACTTTGCAAAACTTGAAACAACACAAACTACGTTTTTGTGTTGTAATCCAGCATCGAGTGTATGTGACGTCAAAAGTCAAACCAAGACGTGCTCGTCGACAGAGAATTGCCTTTTTTTTAACCATAATTGATAGAACTTTAACTATTCCCTACGACATATTAGCTGGCAGCTTATCATTTTTTTACATCAGTGCCAACATACTCAAATCAAAGGCCGTTATCTTACCATACTCAATGCCACTGAAAAGGAAGATGAGTCCAATTGTGAAGTAAGTCAACTTCTTTTTCTTTCGATAGTCCATTGGATGTATTGCACGGTCACTTATTGTCTTGAAATTGTTATTTCCCTGGGAAGTCGTACCGCATAATCTGTACCAACAATAGCATTTCAGTTAAGCCAATGCTCAGTGTGTCCAATTAAATCCAACTGCAATGTCATTCTGGTAAACCCAGTTTGCCGACAGTATTGTTGGCATCCCAAACTATTTACACGAATAAACTATAACTCCTAAACTATAACTATAACCTTTTATCGATATATTTAGTATTCAAGTGTGCGACGCGCTGTCCCGCACCGTCCATGACCAAAACAACCTCACTAAACAGGTAATGCTAGAGGGGTGGCACTTCTTGTGCAAATACACGCCTGTGTTCGCAGCTATGTCTGGTCGCATTCAAACTATTAGCTGTGTCGCAGCTAAGTCGTTCAACTTGCACAATTTAAATGCAGTACGTGAGCAAACTGAGCGACACTGGACTCAACTACCCGCGATTACGCATTATAAGATGCTGCAATGATCACTTCCGGTTGCTGCTACTTTCTGTAGCCTTGCCAACATTTGTTACAACCCACAGGAATGCTTGTTGGATTAACTTAAATCACACCGTGTAGTGTCCTATCGCTGTCTGACCTGGCTGTATTTTATTCTTAAATATGATCGTTGTCAAGCAATATTATTCAAAGCTATTGATACCGAATCCAGTTCTGAATGTGTGGTCATCCGCGCATTTCGATGGTCTATGCGAAAAAAAACTTGTACCTTGTGTCATGTAATGGCCATGCAGTTATTCCCATCCTGTGACTTCAATTACGGTGTACACTGAGACGCCTGTCACACATTGCTGCTTTGTGGTCCAGGATAACTCAATTTAAATTTGGTGACACAAGCAGCATTGTTGTTATAACTTGCATCCAATGAAATATAGAACACTAAGTCCATGGAATCCAAACAATTTGCAAGAGCATGGTGTATTGTTAAAGATAATTGTATATCAATTATCTTTAATACAAAATTGTATAGTCGACATAGCATAGAAAATGTCCACGAAGACGAGAATAAAAAACGTAATGCGGTGAGCAACATGACAGCTATAAAAATCTATACCATACACAACCAATTGTTATAAAAAAAAAAAAGGATTTATTTACATTTGATGACATTTGAATTTTTTCCCCATTGAGTCAGTTTTTTCTAAGCGGTCCATCCCTTTGGAAAACTATTTAAGTAACAATAAAAACCAAGTATGATGCAATTTACATCCTTCACGTTTCTTCTGGGTCAAAGTTTGAGCTAGCATGACAGCATGAGCTTCATTCTGAGGAGGTTCGAATGGGCACGTGTACAGTTCAGTTCAAAACAATAAGGCAGCTGGTGGCCCATAGCAACTGACTGGAGGGGTCAGTGTTGGTGACGATGGGGGTAAAAAAACAACAACAAGGTTGCTTTAGAAGGCCAGTTTCTTCATGAGAAGGTAGACCCTGGAGTCCACCTCAAAGCCGTGGAGGTTGTTTGCGTCTCCCTGTAGCCTCATGAGGAGGCCGCCGTATGAGACGTAGGCCGAGCTGGAGGAACAAGAGCATCAGTGAGCAGTGCGTGCAGAGTAGCCTACAAGGGCGCTTTACCAGCACATCTTTGTATATCCCTTAAAATAGGGGCTGCAGCTAAGATTTAAGAGCTACTGTCTGAGCTCATTTGTACAAATTGGCCCAGCCATTCTCCAGCTGTTAGTGCGTGAAATGCGCTGTAAGATCTGTTACGAGTTGACTGCGCCTGGCGATTTAGGTTTTAGACCGCTCCCGGGTCATTTCTGACCAATCAGGGCACCTATGCACAGATGAGATTTCTTGGCCAGTAATTTTATTTCCCCTCTATGATGTCAATGCGTCATTACCTCATCAATTGTGGTAATTTTTGCATATAAAAACTGTCGATACACATGGGAGGAAAATGTTTTTTAATACAATGGCACAAGACAATGTGCATTATTAATATTGGCAATTTCACACCATCTACTGATATTAACCATATGACATATTCTGGATGATAGATTGGTGCAGCCCTAAAAATATCATTAATATATGCCATGATTAGTTACTCTTTATCACACCCACTATCAACACACCCATGTCTTCCCCATTAATATTATCTTGAGTCAAATTACTCTTCTTACATAGGTTTCTGCTTTAAAGCAACTAGGTAAACCAATTATAACTCCAAAACTAATATCACCTTGGGAAACATGCCAAAAGCCCAAATCCTCCTGTTCCACTTAACTTTAACCAAAGACACACAGTTACACAGAAAATGTAAAACAAAACAAAGATCACTTACAGGCGTGTGGCTGCTTCCGTGGAGGTCTCATCACCCTCGATCTTATAAACCTTTCCATACATTACATAGTCAAACTGGTCTGCTCTGTAGAATGAACACATGAAAGAAGGTAAGCAAAACAGTTATGTGATGTGATTTTTACTAATGCCTAAAAAGATAGCGTGCCAACATATATTACCTGTTCTGTAAATACATATTTTAAATGATTTAACTTTACTTATTTGATATTATTTCTTTTTTTATTTCATGTCTGTACAATTAATTGCTAGAAAATGTATATTCCTTGTATGTTTAAGACATTGGTTGGCAAATTGAGGCCGATTCAGATAATTAATTGAGTTCCAACCTAGAAGGGCGGTCATCCTGGGGGTTGTACTCCCCGTCATCTGGCGTTCCATCCTCATATAACGTGCTGGCGATGACCAGCCTGAACTTGTCCCCTACCACCAGAGAAACACATCAGAGAACGATTGGTTTGTTACTGAGAAAAAGAGCATTACTTACACAATTTAACACATAACAAAGGCATACAAAACAAGATAAAGCTTAACCTCTTTAGTATATAGGGACTAGTATTTTAGCACTGTACTACACTGATCCAATGTCTGAATGAATGGGCTCAGGCTGTGAGCTTACCCATGGCATTATTACCCATGGCAGCACAAATAAGAACGTTCCTGATGATACAAACAGCTGAGCATAGTGACTGAGAGTTGCTCCTTTAAACTATATTTGACCCAGACTATTTAACGTGTCATTAGAACATTAAATAAAGATAATACAAACATAAATATTTAAACGTGGTTCTCACCTAGATCAACAGGATAAATCTGGATGTTCACATCCAAGATTAGGTCCATCTTGAAGGACTCACTCTCACAGTGCAGACGCGACACTGTAGCAAATGATTAGGACTTAGTTTGTGTTAATAATTAAACCAAAGATGGCGACAGATTTATGGTGAAAAACATTTACCAGACTCAAACACAAATCAACTCATTACACAATGATATGGAGAAAAAAAAATCTGATGAGCCTTGGCATGCATATTGTCCTACATACGGCTCTACTTTACACTCAAGTAAAACAACCATAACAGTAGCTCGATAAAGCTGACAGTATTTTGCGTTGCATACTGAAAATAGGGTCAGGTCGATATAGAGCTAAAATAACAGTACATATATCTTACCTCTGTCAAACTTTTTGCCATCTGGGTCAATATCCTTCACGTCAAAGATGTCCTCAAATAAAATCCCAGCCATGGTAATGGGTGACTATGGTATCTGTCTGGGAACATCGTTTAATACACAACTGATTGTACTAGATGGCATATACCCGCTGACAAGAGCTAGGTTAAGCAACTGAATCTATCAGAACAAGATGTAGGCATCATTCCACAGTTGAATGTAATATAGTTGTTGCATAAAGACTACGAAGGTATAAACAGTCTGTGTGTAGGGTAATAATAACTGGGAAGGACTGTAACGTTAGTTAGCCATTAGCCACATGGAAGCTTGTTTCCTGTTAAAAATCTCCCAACTTACCATAAAACTAAACCAAAGTAATGGGTTGTTCACAGTGACTACGCAAATGTTGTCAGATGTGTCCAACGGGTAGAAGTTATGAAAAGATAACGTATTTGAGTAAACTTTCATTCATTACTATGCCAAATTAACCCCGCGCCGCGACAATGTGCTCAACCTTTCACCTTTGAACCGGATATTATTTTCCTGTAAAAAAAAAAAAGTAAGCAAATTTAAATTTGTGAGTTTAAATACATTCATGGTCGAAGATGGCATACTTTCATTCCCCTTTGGATTAAAAATGTACCAATAAAAAAAAAAACCGCAATGTTCTCCTCACTGGCACAGCAAGACCAAAACATTAAAGCAAATATATCGTTATCTCTTAAAATTCTTACATTATTGATTGAAAGTAAATATGTTGAATTTTAAAATGATTGAAAATACAAAATAAAATGAGAGTAACTTAATAACAATACATATTAAAGCCAGCATTTGCGACACTTTCCAGCATTCTCCCCTTTCCGGCTCTGTTTTAACAACAATCCGGTTGCTAGGTGTTTTGCCTCGGCGTCCTTCTTTGTACAGTTGCTAGCTTATGAGTGTTATTGTTATAGATATTTAAATTGTTATAAGCAGTTTGTGGATTATGGATTACACATGTGCTCTGTATGGGTGGTACGCGTTTGTAACATATAAAGCAATATAAAAAGGTATGTTTTATGCCAAATTTAGAAAGCATATAAGTGTTTAAGGTTTAAATGTACCTTGTATGTCCCCTAGCAAACGTTCTCTAAGATAGCCCTAGTACTAAGCTATTATCGCATTTAATGTAGTAATTGTGTTTAAAAAGAAAAGCTGTTAGTTCAACATGTATACCATGGTCATATAGACATCAGTATGCACGACTATTTGTCGGATTTATCTTGTATATCATGTTTAAAAAGTTTGCTGGCTTTCTCTGAGACATAACATTAGTTTCTAGTCAGCAATAATTTGAACTGAATAACTAATTTCAGCACTCACTTAGCTTATCAATAATATAAAGACATCTCTACACCTGTTTGTTTGAGGCTTGTTCGAGCTTAATGATCCCAATATATATATAAAACAAAATGTAATAACAATAACAATGCCACGTTGTTTAGATGAATTCCAGAGAGACAATTCAGATGGGCGACACTTTGGCAAATGAGGCAGACTTTCTGGGGATGATCAAGGAGGTAAGAACAACATAAAAGTTCCAACTAGTTCATGTTAATGCATAACAAAGGCAAAGGCAGTTTGGTTTATTGTTGAAAACCTGTGATGTATTTTAAAGTATTTTCATGACTTTTCCTTTTTGCTAGTACCTAAAGTATGGAGAATTCACAGAGACCGCTCGCAGTTTTGACAAGGAATGCAAAAACAAGGGCAAGCTTGTCACAAAACCTCAAGGACACAACCGACTGAGAGACTCAAAGAATGTCACCATTCAGGTAAACTTGTACTACTCTGACCTAACGTGATAGATCACTCATAACCAGTGGTCTACAGGCTCATAGGTGTCACAGGTCAGTTGACGTCTTTTTATAATTAACGATTTTCATCAAATATAAATGTTTTGGAAAGTCTTAATATTTAGAAAATCTCTGTTATAGATGATTCAAATCTCAAAATATCGGAAGCTTCATCTTTTACCAATGCCCTCTGATTTTTGTTAAACAGAGAGACTTGCTGGGTTGCTTCGACGATGGGGACCACAAGGTGTTCTTTGAGCTGTGGAAAGAACACGTACCACCTGAAGTCAAGGATACGGACCCCCAGGCCCTGCGGCTGGAGTTCTATCTTCACATTCACTTCACCATCTACCCTCTGAAGAATCACCCTGGCAGAGATGTATGTGCACTTCCATATGCTACAAAAAGTCATTATGACCGCAATCCCTTTTGAAAGAATAATCACATGTAGGCCAAACTCATCAGAAATCTTTGGTCAAACAGGAGATTAATCTATGCTTGCTACTACCGATTACCTCAAAAATAACCAAAGCAGTGTTTTTAAACGCCTCGATGTCACTGACACAGGCCACCTTTAAGTTGAATGCTTTTATTCCTCTGAGACTTGACTGTCAAATCATCATCAACCAGCAGATGTCATCATTGTTTCGTTTATTTTCAGTCCGTCTTGGAAGATGCCCCATTTATTTGAAGCTTTCCATGTTTAATTGAACCTTTAAATCAGTGTTTTGCACATAGCAGAGCTGCAACGAAAACAAAGCACACAAGAAAAGTACAGCTGAACTACAATGATACTTGTGCATCAGCTTGAAATGTATATCTTATATTCATGCCAACATTTGCATTTATTGAGTTGTGTAGGACCTGGCCGAGTTTGAGGAGAGGATCTTCCACCTGAAGCACTACCTGGAGACGCGGGGGGCAGCGCTGAGCCAGACCACTGAGTTCCTCCCATACTACGCCCTGCCCTTCGTGCCAAACCCCAGAGTCCACCCCTCCTTCAGGGACCTGTTTCAGGTCCCTTGTTTATTCCTTAATTGCCCTCAAAATAAATGAAGGCCAGTAAATAGAGAGGATAATTCAAAGACAATATTGCTTATATTTGCTTAACCATAGGGTTTAACGAGCACTGCATGCAAAACATGTTGACACGTCATGCTGTCACAGTTGTGTAGGACGACAGCAGGATTGCAATTACCAGTTCAGCTAAGGTTCCAAGCGGAGGGAAAAAGTCTACTGGTTTTAACACAACAAATGTTATAAGTCTCTGGAAAAATTGCCATTGCAACGAAGATGTGTTAAAACAATACCGAGCAACTAGCGTGAACATTTGAAGAGTCAGAACTGTTCTTCGTTTGTTTTATGTGCAACTTATGTTTCATAATTATAAGGGATGTCCGTTGGTTGGTCACAAACTACAGGTTATTCTTTAGGGTTATTTTATCGGTTATCTGCCATTAGAAGCAAGTAAATATGATTACTGTATCGGTTTAAAAAAATGTTTTAGCCCTAGTATCCCTAGAGACCCTTTGTGTGTCTCTGTGCCTTGAGTGTGAGAGTTCATCGAAGGCTGATACCAGCTAACATTGAACAGTACTCTGTAATGTACTGCTTATGTAATTGAACTGATGGTGTCATTATTATGCCTTAAGCTCTGAATATCTGAAATCACAGTTTCACTGGCTCTCTTATCACTCTTTCTGTGTGTGTGTGTGTGTGTGTGTCTGAAAGATTGTTGGGGCTAAAAATGATTTATTCCAGTAAAAATAGTTTTTATTTATGCAGTAAAGCTGTACATTTCATAATGTTTTTAGTCTATCTTCCTTTTGAAGTGACACATATTTCTCAATTTCCTGTGTGTGGATAACCGTATGTTAAAACAAAATATAGTGCACACATCACAGGCCTCACAACAGTTATTAGGTTATTCTAGTTCAAAAGGTGTCAAGCAAAGCAAATATCGTTTTTTTATATAGATTATACATATCTTACATATCTTTG
>OOFG01094560.1:0-10257 GCA_900323295.1 Molva molva | reverse complement strand
TCTGGTTGGTAGCAGCACTCAGTAATCTTTAAGGAATACAGACATCTGTGTCATGTCTCTCACTCCTTGGTTACTGCTGTATTGTACACACAGACAGACACAAACACACACACACACACACACAGTCACAACACATACACACACACATACACATTTATACATACATACATACAGTCTCTGCATGTGTAGAGTAAAAGTACACATAGTGGTGCACAAATAAGACTCTGAGGACACACCTCAACTTACCTTTTCAGAGAGTAGGAGTCACAGCCACTTAAATTCACTCATTAACAAAGTTAAACCAACCACGTGTGGTACAAACAATGATGGAACAAAAAGCTGACTGGGTGGATGGCTGCAGCAAAAAAACACCCAGACAGTTCCTTCCTGAATGGACCTAGAATCCGTCCAAAACGTGTTGTTATCCTGCTCGTGGTCATGTGATCGACTGATCCTGCCATTAGTTCTTGCGCGCTCCACTGCGTCTGCCCTGTCAATGATAAAGTGGGTTGGGAACTCCCTAATTGATTTAACTAATTGATTCAATAATGCATGCAGCCTTAATTACCTAATGGATTAACGGGTCCTTCCACAAGAAAGCAGCCATATGAAGACTGGGGTCTGGCGTTGCTGGAGAACTGTGCATAATTGTGGGGATAATATGAAGTATAGTGATTTATTGGCCAAAGGTATTTAATTATGTCTTATCTGTTTATCTCTGTCCTCTAACCACACACACACACACACACACACACACAGACAAACACGCAAGCACACATACATAAATGCATATGCACACACACACCACCATGTTTTTTCCAATAATGAGAACGATGATATCATGCAGTCATAGTGGAGGAGTAATAACAATAGCATGGACCACAAATAAGTTCTTAAAACATGAAACCCCACAGTGTTGATTGATGCATTTTCATTCATCTGGGTTACATTGCAGCCTACATGACAGAGGAGAGCAGATTCACTTTACCGTGCGTATATGCAAATTATATCCTACGTGCTTCGTATTTAAATGAGTTGTCATCAGTTAGGTGAGTGTAATATGTCATTGGGATAAGTGAGGTTCGGTGTGTTTGTGTGTGTGTGTGTGTGTGTGTGACTAGCAGTTTCACATTTATATAATGACTAGCTTGGGATGTTCCTTGGGACTTGTTGTGAATCAGTTCTCTTGGCATCTATGAACGTGGCATAGTATGAGCCGCCTGAATATTAGTTTTATCTTCTTTGCTATATAAGGTATGAACTACATCCCTTAGCAGTAAATGTAGGCCTACGTCTTCGCTACACTTGGATCTGCATTACGCTATTTTTAGTTTGACTGCTGTAGTTCTTCACAACAGTTTAAACTTTTACTTTGCAATACTTTGCCTTCCTTAGAACAAAAGGTTAAGGTACACTGTAATGTTGGCATCAGAGATGCCTCTTCTCCCAAGCAAAACAAAACAAAAAACAAGCAATATTAAGAAGCAGATAGACTTTCCTTTTGGCTTGACGTCGGATGCATAATTGCATTCTTGGTTCTGCTTTTATGAAATCCCAGCAGCTATTGCCTCCAGAAGGGAGGGATCGACCAGCACACGCACGGCCATCCATTCCTCTGATACCAGCAGCACTCCGAGCCCCCAGAGAGATCAAACTAGAGATCGCTCCTACGCACATACCAAAAAAAATAGTACTTGCCTGATAACAGCTAGCAGATTTGCTAGATCAGGGTCTGTCTGTACATGGAACTGTCATAAAGGAGGGTCAACTCCTCTACTCTGGGTAAAACCTCCTCTGGAAGCAAGAGGTAACGCCGTGCAGTGATGAAGCCGGCGTGGAAAATGGAAGACAGATGTTATTTATTTCAATAAGGTGGTGGATGCAGAGAATCCGTGAATGAATGGTTAATGCCATGACAGAAAACTTGCCCAGTGCTGCTGAGTAAGGAGAAGGAAATCCAATCACAGGAGAGATGGGGATCTTTCACAATGGAACATTTTTCAGTGAACTTTAGCAGACCCCTCGCTAAAGTTTGAAGCCTCAAACTCATGGACTAGCTTACTCCAGGGAACCACCAAGAGCCATCCTTCATGCCAGAGAGAAACCTGCTCATGTCTCAGCTCGGTGACGCTCTGAGATCTTATAGTGTTATGATGACGATCCAGGATGTTGAAGATGCATTCAAATGCATTGGGGCCTAGGAATGTACTGATGCACTTTCAGTTTATTCTATATCTCCATCTGCTGAGGTCTGTGGCCAAAACCACAATGATCATAAAATATATAACATATGTATACATTCATAATAAAATGTTAGTGTTACAAATATACATTCACTATTTATCTTAGAAACCTGATCACGTCATTAGTACCAAGGCAAGGCTTTTTATATATCTATTTTGAAAACGTATATATGGCACGTATAAAACATCACAGCAAACAGAGTGGAGAGTCTCATGACTATGAAGCGGACACGCGAGGCACGAGCACAGAGCTGGGTTTAGGTCACATGACCTTACAGACCTGCGAGTGAGGCTTGAACACAGACTCCTCCGGATCCCAGGGAGGGCCTGTGCCTGTCAGCTGAGTTGGGGGAGGGGACTGAACCAGCATCCAGATGTATAACGCCTGTGCTGCCCACATCCATATGGCACTGTTTACACGTCCTCTCTGCTGCTCAAACATGAAAGTGGAGGAGATTCATTTGAGCTGATTTCATGACATGTTTTAGCAAATTTTCAGGAGACTTAAATGCAGCGTTGAAGTCTGTTCCCTAGCATGTTATACTGGTCCATTAAGTCTAATATCCCAAGCGAATGCAAAGACAATATTACTCAGGAAGGCATTGGAGAGTACAAAGCTTTAACCGTATTATTCTGTCCTCGGAGCAGAGGGAATTCACTTGTTCATGGTGCTGAATGAATCTACTGTAAGTGAAATGCTGATCTGAGAGAAAGCAAAGTAGACCTCTGGGAAGGAAAGTGCCAAAGAACAAAATTAAAAGCACAACACAATACTTTTATTGTGAAAAAAGCAACATTGGGAAAAGTCTATTCTGACACAATTGCATCATTTTTTTATATTACAAGAAGGAAAGGCTACAAATCTTGATAATTTATACAAATACAACAACTTTCAAAAAATAAATCTTTAATTTAGTAAAGTCTCTGTGAGCAAGTTTCTGCGATAGCCTAGCACTTGAGATCCCTGAGCAGAGCACAGAGTGAACCAGCTAAGTTCCTTCTTCACTCGAGCCACGACGGCGTCTACCCCTCAACACTTTACACACAGAGAAGTGAACACCACGTTTGATGTGCATGTGTGTGTGAGTGAGCGAGGAGGTTCAACAAAAACACGGTGAGTATTTTACACAACACAAAACAGTTATGGAGATTACTGAATTCAAACGAGACAGCAAGAATAACATCGTAACCGTCTTATAACCACAAGAATCCGTCTACACCATCGCCTCAAACAAAACTCCCAATACTGTATGTGGAGAGGGTGTTCTGACAAGCCTAGGACGTAGAAGGACTGACATGAAGGACGGGAGGACATAGCCAGAGGGAGATCAGCACTTACTCATCCAAGAACCCAGCTGCAATGGTAAGCACACAGTGTGCCTCTCCCACTGGAGATGATTCATGGAAGATACCAATAGACAAATCCTAGGGATTAATAAGGAATATTATCTTTACATTTATGCCCTTTCTTCAGATTCATAGTTGTATTTTACCATACATGACCACAATAGTGAGGTGTATTAGCTATCCCATTTATCTTTGTTCAACATATATAAGTGTCTGAAACACAGTGCCAGCTGGTTTTGTTGCCAAGGCAACATCAAGTAATAATTAAATAAACCACAAAGACAGAATGTGACAGGTCTTTTTTGGGGAGGGGGGGGGTCAATAATATAAGATCAGAGAATGTTCTTCACTCTCACAAATAGATAATCGTAAATATAGGAAGGTGCTCTGGAACGGAGTTACTTTAAACACAGAATATATACAAATCAGGAGCTTTTAAGACAAAAAAAAACAGGAGCTTTAAAGAAAAAAGAAATAAAACAGGGTTCAGGTCACGAGTGATAAGAGAAAAAGGGTGTTCATCTTCATCCAAACAAAAATCTAAAAATTGTTCCATGGCTTTTTGTTACATGTCCGGCTACTCGGTTGCAGAATGGATTTTATCTGTTCTGTATGCTGTACATAATATATTAGGCTTCATTTATACAAAACACTTACAACTCAAAAATGACCAAACGGAAACAAGTGCTGCTTGAATGATTCCCATCAGACATTAGGAGTGCAGCGGTTAGAGCGGCTTTTCTCTTTTTGGTTAGAAGGACTTCATAATGAACAGCAGCTTTGTGCGGACTGCACACTTCCTTCAACGCTGTCAGCTCTGACCTGCCGAAAGCTGCTCTCCATGTCTTCCACTTACATTTGCCAAATGATTAAGGAGAGGCTGTGAGCTCATGACGTACGCCACATTTCTGAGCCCGTAACCGCCGGCAACTGTCAGTTTTGATTGGCGGCCGAGGTGTGGCTTCATCTCTAGCCGAGGAGAGCTTGTGTGTTAGCGTGGCGGTACGCTGCTGTCCTACGCTGCAGTGATGCAGCAGAGAGCTTGTGTGTTAGCGTGGCGGTACGCTGCTGTCCTACGCTGCAGTGATGCAGTAGAGAGCTTGTGTGTTAGCGTGGCGCTACGCTGCTCTCCTACGCTGCAGTGATGCAGTAGAGAGCTTGTGTGTTAGCGTGGCGCTACGCTGCTGTCCTACAGCGATGCAGCAGAGAGCTTGTGTGTTAGCGTGGCGGTACGCTGCTGTCCTACGCTGCAGCGATGCAGTAGAGAGCTTGTGTGTTAGCGTTGCGGTACGCTGCTGTCCTACGCTGCAGCGATGCAGCAGAGAGCTTGTGTGTTAGCGTGGCGGTACGCAGGTGTCCTACGCTGCAGCGATGCAGTAGAGAGCTTGTGTGTTAGCGTTGCGGTACGCTGCTGTCCTACGCTGCAGCGATGCAGTAGAGAGCTTGTGTGTTAGCGTGGCGGTACGCAGGTGTCCTACGCTGCAGCGATGCAGTAGAGAGCTTGTGTGTTAGCGTTGCGGTACGCTGCTGTCCTACGCTGCAGCGATGCAGTAGAGAGCTTGTGTGTTAGCGTTGCGGTACGCAGGTGTCCTACGCTACAGCGATGCAGTTGAGGAGAGCTTGTGTGTTAGCGTGGCAGTACGCCTGCTGTGCAGGAGATTTGCACCTTGGATTATGATAAGGCATCACAAAGCTGAGATGAAAGCATTTCCATTTCCTTCTCCGTCATCCCATCTGAGATTAATCTCCTTCATCTTACAACAATTGTCTACTTCGATCTTTAAAAACAAATTCTTCCCTTATTTATTCATGTTCTTTCAATGTGCTACACACATGATTGAAATAATTCCTCGCTTTAAATGACAATTGGTCATATCTTGAAGTCTAATACATTATGTTTGTGTAATCTCATCGCTCCAGGGTGTTCCTCTAAATCCTCTGAAACATCTTTTTAACCCTTGTGGAACAACCCTTAAACCCTTTAAGGACTTGCCTATGGCCTGACTTCAAGTTTAAGTGCTCTAGTAAAATGTAAAAACAACAAAAAAGCTCAACAACAACAAAACAAAGAACAATAAAAAAAAAGACAAAACTGAATTTAAAACATAACCACGGTTGTGTTTTCCGAGGAAGGTTGTCCTGAATTCCACGTGGTGCAGCAGCGCAGTGCAGTCATAGAGACTACCACTGCTACAGCGCTTCAGAGGAGGCCAGCGCCTAGAGGGTCTTCATCATTTGGAAGTCATGGCACCAGGGTCCGGTCACGGCTCATCTGAAACAAACATCCTCCTGTATTCTCTTTCTTTCCATCGTTCTGCACGAAGCGAGAGAGGCAGAGGGGGAGAGAGTGCGTGGGCCCCCCTCGGTGCGCCCACACCAGATGGTCTGGGTGGGCGGTGGTGGGGCGCTGGAGCAGCTCAAGGCCCCGCGGTGCGAAGGCCCTGCTTCTCCATGATGTTCCACAGCTTGCGCAGGTTGGACTGGGTGATGGTGTCGTCGGGTTTGAGCTGCAGCGCGCGGAGGTAGTTGGCCTCCGCCTCCTGGAGCCTCCCGTTGAGGTGGAGGATGGCCCCCAGGTTCATCAGGGCCGCGGGGTACTGGAACACAACCACACAGCGGAATAAACACCTCACCGTGTTGGGGAACATCTCTGTTCTTTTGGACTACAATGTATAAAGTTGGGGGAATAGAAACCGGGGAAAGTCTGTTAAAAGTGAGTTAAGTGAGTACTGTTAAAACTAGCTTCTTGCTAAACATACTTAGTGCTAGTTTTGGTGGTCTTTTTTTATCGGCTGCGCACCCTTATTTAAGTGAGGACGACGTATGTTTCGACAGTGTTGAAACACAGCCCTCGCACCTTTGTTTTTTTTATCTCCTTTTTATCTCCTTGGCAGCAGTAATTTACTCTTTAACAAACATTTAATTTTGATAAATGACTCCATCTGATCTAAATTGCAAATGAACTACCACTGGGATATAGTCCATGCTGCTGTAAAAAAACTAAAAACATCCAAAAATATATATGAAAGAGAAATTAAATTAGAAATTCATGTTGTAAAAGCTGGAGGCTGAAATGCCTTTAGCGGTGTTTGATGAGATGAATAATGTTGAAAGAGCCTGAATGTGTGGATGGCTCTATTAAGACTATCAACATAATCACCAATCTTCAGTATTCTTTCAGGGATTTACCACAAATATTGCATATCACTTAGCAAGATGCCAGAGAGCTGGCACTAAATGGTCATTAAATACAGTAAAATTGTAGTTGGAAAATGATGATGGTTGATGTAGTTGTGCATGCTACAAAGCTTGGTACATCACTTTGTAAACCGTGACCTTCTAGCAGGAGGTCCCAGTTTCATTACATTTGGACTATGACCAAATGACTGAAGCAGTCGCAAAATCTGAAACCTAATATAATAACTGATACAATGGAGTGCTTTTTATTGGTCTTTACAAAAGTAATCGCTTTATGAAAGCATTTCTCGATTCACTGGAGCTAGACAGCAGGCTGTGACCGTGAGAATCCAGCTCTGCTGTTTGGATCACTGAACGTGTGGGTACAGAGCTCTGAGGTCGGGGAGCTGCGCTGCTCCGCGTCCTGTCTGCACCCACCGCTGTCAGAGGAGCGACCGCAGCCCCCCTTTGAAGTGGTGGAGATGAATGGCTTTTCCTGCTGGCGCTATTACGCAAACACAACGTCAAGAGGTGAGTGGTCCATGATGGAGACTCACCAAGACACGCTAGTGTCCACCACCACGCAGTCACACGGGAGGACAAAGCCTGCATCTGATCTCCATTTGAGGAGCAGAGAGAGGGGAGAATGATGTCTAATTCTGCCCAATTAGCCCACTATTATTGAGCAGACCTCCCTTCTTTGTTATTAGATGTGTAATTGTGTTCTATATATGGAAAGAGGCGGTAGACGTAATTCATCTCAATATATGGTTAATGATGTCCATTTTGGACAGCCTCGGTGACTTTCTGTTCACAATTATCTCCTCGTTTATCACTGTCACGTGCCATGGCCATGATTAAAGTGTCCACACAATTAGGAAACCACTGCGAGCCTTCATTTGTTTCTTGATGCGATCAAAAGAAATTTAGTCGCTTATGTTTTCCCGAGAGCAAATGGAGGGGATTTCTTTTATTTTATAAATACATGTATAATACATATATAAATACAAGAGCTTCCAAAGTATGCTCATAAGAATTATGTGACATTCCAAACAACAGACTATGTGGGGCAAAGAAAGCTAGAGTGCAAACATGCAACATTATTTTATGTATGAAACGTATTAAAAGTGCGAGTGCAGTTTTTTAGTGGAGTTTATGTGTGAAAAAAAGAAAAAGTGCTGCAATGTAAATAAGGCTTAATGCAACAAACACCATTGTGTTGCTCAATTATGGGGAGGAAAAAAAGCACAATCATCCATTTTTTAAACCATTTTCAACCAAACACTAAGAAAAACAAAAATGCAGGTGAGATTCGGGGTCGGTTTTAGTTTCAAATGGTCAAAAAACAACAGAAATCAGTTTCAAGACCCTGCTTAATCTTCATACAGTTTGACCTTCGACCTACAGCTGTTCTTCACCCCCTAGCCAGGCCACTCGTCATCTTTAGTTTTTCCCCAGTGTCAAGGTTCCATGAGTGATGGCCATGAGGATTTCAATGGGAACATTATGTTCAAATATAGCCTCGCTTCTCTCCAAGGCCGGACTACATCGATCAATAAATCAAACAGTGAGTGGAATAATCACCATGTCCCCAAGAGGGATCCCTCATCATCTCTCAACATAGATACAAATGTGGAGATATTCAATCTGCAAAATACAGGTAATATGGCCAAAATAACGGCCAATATCTCCTTAATGTGCTCCGCATCTCTACCAGACATGTTTAGAATTTACGAAACGCAATTTTAAACCTTTTTAGTCCTAATGAACCAAGTTAAGATTCTCTATAATTTAGAAAAACTGCTGACAAATGTTAACTGCAACCGTCTGTTAGGGACAAAATGTAACTAATGAAAGGGGGTTCATTACACAAGATGGGGGCCCGGGAAGCCCCCTGGCAGCGTAATTGCGATAAAACGTTACACCGAAGAAAACGTAACAAAAGAAAATCCTCCAACACTAAATTATAAATATCAGAGGTTGGACGCTACAAATGGCCTACAGCGTTCATAATGGCTTTGGTTGGAAATATTTAGTGGAGCTTTTTTGGGGGGCTTTCACTGAAATGAAAGAACCTCCAACATTCATATGAGTGGAGGCAGACATGAAGGACTTGGCAACGTTTCCCTGGTGGCAAAACAACTGTGAAATCAAACACGTCGATTTTCAGCAGCTTGCTGTTTTCATGTAAAGAGTTCTGAAAATGTGAGATAAGTAGGAGAGCTAAATCAAGATTCCTGAGTGAGTTGTTTCCTTCTAATCAAAATGAGGACACGAGCCTTTTTAACTTCAAATCAGAGGGTGGAGAGTCAAGTTGCAACAAAGCATGAAGTGGCAAATGATTACAGAACCTTCAGCTTGTCAAGTCAGGCATGAGAACAGAGCGTCATGGCGTATTCAGATTGATGCTCATCCTCACTCACCACTTGCCTCAGCTGTAAGCAATAGAGATAGCGAGGGAGGCGTCCGAAATAACAGTACAGGCTTACTAAGTGACAGTGTTTGTAGTGCATTATATATATCCTTCATTAACATTCCTTATACATGTCCAAACGTCAGACTAATTGTCATGTGCAATGGGAAGAGGTCCTTTGTAAGAAAACTAAAATCCATGAGATTTGCAGATCAATGCTGAGTCCAGAGGTTTTCTAAACAATACTTCCAACACAAATATCACAAGTTGTTCCAGAACATTAAGCTAACTGTATCAGTTGTATCCTTCTGTAAAATCCCTCTAAAACAGGGAACAAGGGGGGAAACTAAATTAAAAAACCATTTTGAGTTGATGCTGGAAGAGGCGTCCACCAGGGCCATGGAAATTATGATGCTATCATGCACACAACTCACTAACTCTCGGTTCCATTACTAAAGATTTCATATTCCTCTATCCATTTAATTTAGCTTAAAGAAAAATGGGGCGATTTCATTGTTTCAAAGCTCAATTTAACTTAAGTTCATAACAAGACAAAGAGTACAGCATTTTAAGAGAATCACATGCAGTATCTACATCATCTACACAGGGATCAAATGATTGTGATTAAACTTAGGTCTCTGGAAACATAATACATTGTATTTTCCTTCTACTAAGTTCCATCATATGTCTACAGGGTCTCAACATGTAGCCGACTCTCAAACTAACTGTACAGAGTAGACATCCGTCATAACATCGTAAAATGATGTCTTCTAAATCAGGACCAAATAACAAGCATGCAGGATTCCGGCAAACATCTGCCAACATATAATCCATCTACCTAAATCTCAAATTTCACTCCCCCTTCAAGAAAGCATCACATACAAGAAGCAGCCCATTCATTTTCATTTTCACTATGGTCAACCTGACATGGTGCTATCATCATTACTTTAAACCGCTCTCCGACTGGCCCTGGCCTCTCCTTTGAAGCTGCAGATGGACGCTGCACAAACAAACCTGTGGGGGTCATGAAAACATCGGACCGCATGATTCTGGCCCGGGCGCTGCCCCCAAACACTG
>OOFG01094558.1:0-10963 GCA_900323295.1 Molva molva | reverse complement strand
GGGGGGGGGGGGGGGGGGAAAGTGAGGAGAAATCTCCAAATCCACACAAAGTGCAGATGTATGTGGGGTCCCCAAGGGTCTTACCTCCTTGAGGCTCTCCTTGCAGAGGGGACACTGGGGCGTGTGGTCCAGGCATCGCTCCAGACAGCTCTTACAGAAGGTGTGTCCGCAGGGGGTGGTGACGGGCTCGTAGAACAACCTGGAGACAAGGGGACCACGTGGCCGTCACGTGGCTGTAGGAACCGTACGTGCAGATGGATGTACTGCTGAAACACGGCCATGGAAAGCTACATGCTCAGACTAGGCCATTCTGTTCTCAAATGGAAAACTACCACCCGACGATAGCTAGCCATCTGGCTAACCTTGGGCATTACTTAAGGGGCTGTAGGTAAGGCTGAAGTACTGTTATTTGAGAGTAATTTGCTATAGAATAACCATCCGTCAGCTATTAGTGAGTGAAATGCGCCGTGAGAATATCTGTTTCCAGTTGCCTGCCACGGCAGAGACCGCTTCCGACTCATTTCTGAGGGGGGGGGGACGACATATTTTAGTTATTTTGTTTCAAATCTTGCTTTCTTTCGCAGCACCTTTATTGATGCAACACCGGAATGTAAAATGTTTGTATTTTGTTTCTGCCGTCAATTCTTTGTAAGGACCTATTTTTGACTGTCCTCAGCCTATCTTGTGAATTGCTTTGGATTAACCTTATCTGCTAAATGACTCAAATGCAAACAGTCTTCAACCTAAGGATTGGCCCCAGTGATAAGTTGTGGTGAGGACTTTCCCTTTAGTGACTTGTGTAACGTGTGAGGGGAATAGGCCGGGCCGGGCGTCCATCTCCCCGAGCTCTCACCTGATGCAGAGGGCACACTCCAGGTCACTGGGGTGGGGCTGGCCCTGGGGGAGGGATCTCCTGGCTGGGGAACAGGACCCCTGGCCTTGGGGGTCCGCACTCAGCTCGACTGCAGCCAGACGGAGGAAAAAGAAAGGTACAGGAACACAGTGTCACCACAGGAGGGAGGCAGCTTCTCAACATGGTTACCGAGACCACTGAAGAAACCATGGGGACGGTTTACCGACAGTGTTTAGTATTGATTTGTATTGTATTGAAAAACATTGAATACTGAAAGAAAAAGTGTCATATCACTAAACCATGCACAAACGACTCATTTTCTATTATGTATCATACAGTGGTGTTATGTTGACATGTTGTATTACACATCGACATTTAGTTAAGCTATATAGATGTAAGATATACAAGTAGTAAGTTAGAATGCTCACTGACCTCCTTGCAGTAAGTCTGTCTTTTTTTAAATGTTATGCAAGTATAGGGTTCTGGGTGTTTCAGTTTGAACAGTACATGTATCCTGATTGGCGAGCAATATTTAGTTGTAGTTTAGAAGTGAATAAGTACGTTATCTCTGACAAGCAGCTCCCAGGTATTTCAGCTAGATGCATGTTGTCTATACGTCGTCTGAACGCTGACCACTGCAGCCCGGCGGTTCATGAGTGTGCTGCCATCCGCCTCGCCCTCACTGACCTCCTTGTTTCTTCTGCTTGCTCCCCCCGACGCACTGCACCCCCGGTCCCGCCCCCGACCCGGACAGCTTCCTCTTCAGCAGCCCGGCCCTGTCCTGGTCCCCCAGCTGGGGGGCGGACCACACGCGCTTCAGCCCCTCCCCCCCGAGGCCGGCGGCGTGACCGCAGAGCGAATTCGTCCGGCTCAGAGCGGCCCGCTCCGCGCTCTCCGACGGCTCGTCCGTCTGGATGAAAAGTACGGCGGAAATAAGGTGTTAGTAACATCAAATGAGTACTCTAAATATAAAGCCTGAATCCAACCCTGGCGTGGTACAGTGTGGCTTGGCAGTATATATATGCTTGAGCACGATGCTCTAACCCTTAACGGCTCAGTATCTTTCACTTTAAGTCACTTTCGATAAAAGCGTCTGCTAAATGACTAAATAGTTGACTAAACAGTAAACTGTGGCCTCAAGATACGACTAAACAAATAATAGTCGACCGACTGGATGTTTGACCTTCTCTCCGGAGTTGTGCAGTGAGGCGGCACGGGTCAGGTGAGGGTGGTCCGCTGGGCCGGTTTGTTCCGGGTCGTTGTGTGTTCCGCGAGAGTCTGCGTCGGCGCCGTTGGCGAGGGTTTTGCCCCGGAGGTGTGGCGAGGCGTGGCTCTGCGTGGTCGCCCTCAGGCCCTCCTTCACCGTCTCCCCGGCCGGAGAGAGCAGGTCACACAGGATCTGACCACAGAGGAAGAAGAAGAAGAAGAAGAAGGGCTTAAACACCCAGGACATACCTTCGTTTCCCCCAGCGTGTCTCAAAATGGAGACCGGGCCGTGATCTACAAACGAGATAACTTGCGGCGGTCAATGTGAACATTTTCAAGGGGAAATGTATCTAATTGAACACATTCTGGATAGTCAATAGTGGGGCAGGACAGCATAGTGGCTAGGGTGTTTGACTCCCGTCCGGGAAGGTACGGGGTTCGATCCCCAGTGTCCGCAGTCAAAATGTATCCTACAGGTAAGGATAAACAAAAAAACGGAATGCTGCAACAATTAACAATTAACGAGCAATCAAATTTAATGGTTTGCCGAAAGGCTGTCAACAAAACAAACTTGTCCTGAGGCAAAAGCCTTAACAGAAACAGAGGTTGTTGGTGGTTTGTCCGCTCCAAGCATTAGACACACATTGTGTCCCTGAAGGCAACCACAGACTGAATACGCGGGGGCCATGCATAGCTAAGCTAATGTGCTGCTAAGATGGCTCGCACACCCTCTAATCATAGGATTGACTTATTGACCCATTTATCCGTTTGTCCAAAGTGTTGATACGTGTTGACGTTGTTTCCTCACATTAAGATGTTCTCCAGAGGATAAGGATAGGACTTATATCACACTTATCCTCTCTTGATAAGATTGAGAAACACAAAAACTTCAACAGCTCGATAAGAAAGCATCAACAACATAGGGTCAGTAGTTCCTTCAATATTTAAATTTCATTTTGGCTTAATTTATTCGTCCCAATGATGCATTCATCAACTTGTTTCCTTGTGTGCGGATATCCTTGAATAAATCCCAATCAATAATGATTTTAAAGTGTATGTAATCGCTGACTAACAGTTGCATGGGCTGCAGTTGTCAAACTGAATGACATTTATAAGCTTTTTTTGGAAGCAGCAGCGGGTCTTAAATGTATTTATAAATCATAGATTTAATGTGTTATATTTCTATTTAAGAAAAAGTCAACATGAGCTATCGCCAACTTGATTGGCTACGTAAAGTCATAACACATGAGACCGGCCGCCTTTAAAGTGACGTGATGTGCAACACGGTAATTGGCCTACGCCACATCACAGGAGGCAAAAAAGAAGACATTGGGCTTCATTCATGTCCATTGCCAGATCAAGCTTGTTCATTTAACATACACATCTCTTCATGTTCTATTTATGTAAAAATGTTGTTCGTAAAATGCGGATGGAAATAATATGAAAATCCTAGGCTAAATGTAATTATACCATTATTAATAATGATGTATTATATCATTATAAAATTATCTTGATTATCTTTCATAATATACAAATAGGTTGCATGTAGGGGAGTACTGGTTTTTTTTTTATCCTGAAATACCCCAGTTTTAAAGGAATCTGTAAGAAAACCTGATCAGTGCATACCTATCAGGAACCTATGGCTCTGGCCATACTCGGCTCTGTCACTGATTAATATCGTTGGCCAACTAGGCTGAAAGTAGATTATCAAATTGAAATGTATTTTTACACAAAATATTGAATGCCTGTCATGTCTGGTCTACAAAGCTAAGTCTTTATTGGACAAGGTCACAAAGCTAGAATAATTTCCAAGTAAATTACAACAACATCTTATCACCATAATACCATAATCTACAATCAGAGCAGATAATGAAATGCCAGCAAAGGGAATACGATTCTTTCCAGCCTAAACAGTAATTTCTAATTTTCAATGAATGAATATCTTCCCCTAGAATTTGTTGAATGATAATTATGAAACCCTTCTTTGGCATTGAGTAATCCATTATTGTATCGCTCTGCTTACTGAAAAGGTTCCTGAACCCTTTGGCTAGAGGATCCGAGACACCAGTGAAAGGAAAGCGTTATAAAGAAATCATAGAAATTAATTTAATAAAAAGATGATATCATCATAGAAGATCATGTTCTGTTATTTCTCCCCCATCTTTTATTAGCTACAGCGCAAGTTTCTAGTCTCTACAAAGGTTTTCGGAGAAGTCACAAGGTCTGAATAACTGTCCTGATTCCAGCTAACATCCATACATGCTGATGTGCAGTATGAAAAAATTGTGTCTGGCTGACATGCACTGTGGCGAAATGAAATTTGACCATAGAGAGTATTCGTAAAAGCCATGCCTAAAGAGGCAGACCATTTGGTTTAGTCTTTTTCCATGCTTTGCTACAGTATTTGGATAACTGCTTATGACGATATCTGATCGACTGGGGCGGTTCTGATATGACAACATAGAACACATCATAGCATATAACACAACATATGAATGCTTTGGTCCCTGTATTATAAGATCATTCAATTACGATCGTATGACAATGTTCGTTCCAATGCAACCGTTCTGGTCCAGCCGTTCCGATCCCTCACCATTTCTACTTGTCTTCTGGCGCTGGTGAAGTCGTCGTCTATCGCCAGGCACTGGAGGAAGACCTGGAGGGACTCGTCCGTCTGTCCCATCGCGTGAAGCACCATGGCCTTCCGGAAGAATCCCTGGGAGGGGGAGAGGAATCAATCGATACAACTTTAATTATAGAGCACTTTTTGGACAAAAACTGCAATACACAGTGCTTAATGGGGAAGAGCTAAAAGTATACATTTTCTTTCAAAGAAAGACTTATATTTTACTAAATGTGCAAGTCAAGGATAAAATAAAAGTACACTTTAACCCTTAATTCATCTTAATTAGGAAATATGAAAAGGTATATGAAACTATAATGTGCCTTGGCTTCAATCTTCTGACCTTCTACTGACAGTTAGTCATGGCTTCTCAGAGGTGACATAACAGCTGTTACAGAGTCACCACAGTCGCTAGCTAAAAAGGTCCAGCCTGAGTGGGAGGCTGTTTTATAAGAAGAAAGACCCTTTCCAGGCCGTCTTTTTCGGCCATGGAGCAAGGGAGCACTCATTCCATTGGTTTGTTTGCTGACATGAAATATCATTCAAATGAATAGCATATAACTAAAATGAACTAGGTAGCCTATATATAACTCTAGAGATTCTACTGACCGTTTAACAGAGGGACTGGCTTACTTTAAAAGTTTTACATTTACATATCTCTGTATTCAAATTCTGATTCAACCAAACAAATATCACCTGAGCTTGGGTTGAATTATGTAATAGACTGTGATAGATCAATTTTCTAATGTCACCAGATAGTAATCAAGAAGATAATCAATAAAAGGACTAACAATACCAATATAAAACCACATCACTACTAAGACTACTACTACTGCTCGTACTTAAATTAAATTAAATTAAATTAAATTTAATTAAATTAAATTCGTATAGCCCTTTACCCCCCAGAAGGCAAGAAAAAACTCCCTTAATCAGCATGGAAGAAATCTTGAGAAGAAACGCAGAGTGGGGATCCCTCCTTCCAGGGATGGTTAGGAGTGCAATGGGTGCCATAAATTACATACATACATACATACATACAGGCAAAACATTTTAAATCATTTAGTTAAAAAAGTTATGTCTATGGTGATGGGGTGCTGGCTGGTTAACCGTAAGGAGAGTCCAGGCGTCCAGGAGTCCTGTACTACCACTAACTACTACCACTCTAATAAAGACAAACGGCCGTTGAAAATATGCAAATGTATTCGAAAGGGCCCAGAATTCCACCAATCAGGAGCTAGTGAGAGAGAGCGGTAGCAATGCTCTGGATCATTCCGGACAGACTTACCTTTGCTGAGTGTCGGGCGTTGAGGCAGAAGTCTGTGTCCTCCATGGCGAGACGGTACTGCCTGTGAGCCGTGTACGCCTCCGCCCGACACAACCTCACCGCGATCGCCACCTCCACCGACCCCACCTCGGGACCTACAGCGAAGGAGAGGGACGAAGAAGGTGATTGGTGGATTGATACAAGATGTTGGAAGAAACTAAAACTGTTATCGGGCCAATAATCGGTTTTGAGACTTAAGGTCACGTTCCATATGGGCCAGTTAAATAAAATCTACAAATTCTTGTAGGATCAGATGGGAAGGATGAGATGGGAAGGCCATTAGAAAAAAAACGTGTTGGTGCATGGGAGCGGGACAGTCCAGTGTGGAAGTGGGGGTTCAGCTTCTAGCCGAAAGGTTTGGGTTCAATGAGTGCAGTGCACCTGTAGGCTTCCTTGAGCAAGATGCCCCAACCCCCCTACATGCAGTAGACAGTAGATCTAAATCCAATCCAGCCCTTTCACACATGCACTGTAAGCCGGACATTCTCTGGTTTATACCCGGAGGGGCTGTATGTGTGAACGCAAATGTCCGAATCCGCCCCTGCAGAGTTTACCCGGTCGGGCCCCTAGTGTAAAGGCCGGAGAATTCACAACGATCGAGCGTGTTGCCGACGTGTGGATGGTGTTTCTATCATGTGACTGGCGCGAAACCGGGAGCCCGGAGTGTAACTTTTCTCTTCTCGCCTGTATTTTGCTTTCCAACTTCTTTCTGCTTTCCACTCTTCTGTTGATATTGCGGATATGTCTAAATAAATGCAGTATTGATGTCACCGCAAACAGGAGTTGGCATTACGGAGTCGGAAGCCTCACCCGCGATCTTCGATGTGTTGTAAACAAAACACTGCGACTACCGCCGCATACTTTTTGCGTCACGTCCTGCTAACCCCTCACCTAAAGTACCCGGAGTATCTCCAATATGTGTGAACAAGTCTGATGCGGTTTATCTCCGGCTGTGTGTTGCCTGTGTGAAAGGGCAACTCCGGATCATTTCCGGAGATGATCCGGAGTTCATGTGTGAAAGGCCACAGTCACAATGGGAGAAAAGGTCATGATTGGAATGGTATGTCATTATTTAGGTCTAGCGAGATAAAGATACTTTTTACTTTTTGTATACAAGGTGAGGACATTCTTGATGACAATGACACACCTGTTAAAGGTTCTGCAGAATCCTCTGACTTAATGGTAGAGTAAAACACATTTATTTAAATAAAAAAAGTCCATTATAAACTAGGATTCCCAATATGGCCAAGGCTTAAAGTGATAGCATTAATGTATGCTATAAGAGCACTATGTTGAGTTTGCACACAAACAAAACAAACATAATTTACATAAAATCACAAAAGTTATAATTATGGAGCTAAAATATGGCTCCATTATTTTACTAGCTTTCATTCTTAGCCTTCAGTGAACACAATTGGTGGAATTATTAACAGTTCAATGAATTATCTCGCTTTTATGTGTAAGGACAAGAGGTGAGACTTCCACTTGAACAGCATGTAACACGTGTTCCATGTTATGTCACTAAATGGGCTATGACATAACGCATAAGCACATGATGAAGTTTCTGACTCCATGCTGACTTTGACACATCAACTATAAAAATAGTCTTGTTACTTGGTGGTCCTAGACGTGTACACTATGTACCTAGATGTGTACACTATGTACCTAGATGTGTACTATATCGCTTGACCCTAATAGCATTCCCATAGGCTAACCAAAATGATTATAGCCATTTTGAAATGTTTCCAACCCTTCCAAAGGAAATCACAGTTCTATAGTGCCAGGCAATTATAGTAGTCCGATTAAGGTAAAGGTATTTAGACAAATGTAAATGTTGTAATTCAATATTTAAAATGTCAGCAAAGTGAACGTCCAATGATCTATGTCCACAACGGATGTTTTATAAATAACTTGTCTAATTGTCTGTGGATGTCAGCATAGACAAAATGATGGGCCTATATGTGCCTGTATGAGTCTATATTGTTCTACATAGTTAGGCTATATTGGTACAGCCCAACATAAAAGCCCCTCAAAACCAGTTTTAGCAACGTATTGTAATATGACACTGAGCCAAACATCTCCAGTCATCATTCATATCATGCATAATATACTGCATAATTAGAGGGTGCTCCTTTGTTGCCAGTAGCTTGAAACACAGTATAGTGCAGTCAGCTTTCAGTACATCTACACGTTCAAATCATCCCACTAGCATTTATTGAATGCATTTACAAAAACGCAAGGATTTGACTATTACAAAGTTACAAAACCGTTGTCAAGGTGTCACGATCGGCCTTATGCAACTGACACGTACTGCGCATGCCTGGGTCGCAAATCACACGAAATGCGCATGTCTTGGTTGCAACAATTAAGTAATCGTGTCGCACGGGTGTTACGTGATGGGAAAATGTTGGACAGTAGCATTCCGTCAGATTATGCCTGTAAAGTATATTTCAGGACGGTGTATAAGGCATACAATGATCTTCGCTAGTACAATGTAACATAAACAATGTCATAGTAGGCTAACGTTAGTTCTACATCTCCTCAAAAACTCACCTGATTGTATAACGTCTGATGCCAGCGACACAGCCTCCTTAAAGCATCTCCTTGTTGTCAGTTCCTGGATTTCACATATTGTTTTATATGTTTTCAGTTCCTCGGGGAAGAATTTATCTAAGAGTCCACCCAGAATGACATTCACTTTCAGCTGCTGGTCGGGTGCGTGTGTCCAATGGACCGGCTCGCCGCACATCTTGCATTTGGAGAGTTGGCTGTTTTCTAAACACCGCCTACAGTACGAGTGTCCACACGATAGAGTCACTGGTTCGCCGAGAAAACTATGACAACTGGGACAGTCAAACATACTACTATCCTCGTCCGACCCGGGTTCCTCCTCTGGTTCCGAGACATTCCTCTTGAAGTTCCGCAGAACACAGTCCACTAAAGTGCTGAGTTGGTCCGGTCGCACCGAACCGTAGCGCATGGCCATGGTAAAACAATCGATGGCTTCTTTGAGACAGTTTTCGGACGCCAAAGCATCGGCTTTCTGTAGAATAAGTTTGTGGTGGTCAATTTGATCTTCATCTTTCCACTCACACTCCGAGTCGGTCTCGATGAAGAATACGCCTTCTTCTTCGTCTGACGCGGTTTCAGCCTCAGGCTGTTGAACCGACATTTTGAGATTAGATCTGTTCAATCCTATTATTGTAGTCTAAATTGCGTCCTAGCTCCCATTTCAAAACATTTCTTGCGGTGAAGATACAGTGACTAGTGGTACATATAGCGGTATGGTCAACCGTCGCTTACGTAAAATGCGGTCACGTGACGGCGAACGGGCCCGCTGATTGGCCAGGATGTCTTGGTTACAAAACCTGTGTTGGGAAGTTTCATAACCGCGGAAGAAGCACGGGTACGTAGATGTTGATGGTACAGGCAGAACAAGGTTGTTTGTCACTGACTTGCGGCAAATGTGGGTACTGGGTGGGTAGTTGTACAGGTAACACACAATTAGACAATTATTACTCAGTATCTCTTTGTTCCCCATTGTCTAGGTTGGGTCTACAACCCAGTTGCTAGGATCAAAATATGAAAAGCATGACAATTACGGGGTATAATTAAAACATATAGCCTAGTGCATAAGGGTGACTAGCATACAGAGAATACAAAGAAATGGAGCAACCGTTAACTATAGTGCTAATTATTCAAGTGCAAGCATTAACCAGGTCTAAAACGAATAAATAACTTATCGAGGATAAAACCAATAGATACACAGAACATAAATGTGTTACAATTAAAAAAGACATACAGTTCAGTACAATTAAATTGTCAAGTTATATAATTTCAAATAATTATATTAGCTATTTAAGGACTATAGCCTAAGTCTTGCAAGCGTTCCATTACAATAATAGACCAGGTTAAAATAGCCTATATGCAGTGCCCTTTAATAGGTATATAGGTTGACATGTTCTAAATAATTGTAGATAGATTCCAAACAATCTGCTCTATCGTTGTTTAAGATCATTTTCACCACGGTTAGCAAAAAATGTTGTATTGGGTAAATGCCGAGCGTTGAAGTTGAGCGCCTCCCTGAAATGTTGTGATGTGTAGGGCTATCTCTTCACCACTAGATGTCAGTGCTGAACCGTATACGCTTCGTGAAGAGTCCGGTTCATAAGTCGAGCGGCTCCTTGTGTCTGTCTGGGAGTATAGACTTAAAAAAGGGCTTAAACCCATTTAAGACCGTTTATGGTTTAAGCTATGGATGGATGGATCATGGATCATTCGACGGATAGCTAGAGACATTTATTTCACCGACTAATGTCCATCTCCTCACCTACGATATTCACGTTCTTAAACAGTGTCGCTCCTTCATCCAGATAACTTCCAATACTGTGATTTCTAATAGCATATATATGAAGCCACTCATATACTCACACTACATAGTTACACCTGGTTTACTACTACGGTCACACTTCATCAAAGTGTGTGTTCCTTTTCCTCAACGACAGTCGAGAAGCAGCGGAGGTCTGCCGCCCCCTAGTTGAGACCGCACATATCTGCAACATGTCTGTATGGAATTTCTCGTATTATTAGACCATGGGCCTGACCTGTGAAGGTTTGCATCCATGTTGTCCCACACATCCATAGTGTAGTTATCATGTGATGACGCTCCATTCCTGTTGCCTTGGCGATGGCACCCAGGTGGTCCAGCACAGTGTTTCACTCTGCGTGAGGCCGCGTGACCCTCTCACCTCACCGCTGGCAGGTATTTGGCGCGGCGGTGGGACTTCTCGTGGTTAAACGCGACTGCTCGTTAACCTCGCTAGGAGGTTAAGCTTGATACTGCTAAAAATACACTTCATCACAAACACACACACACACACAACCAAAACCATGACACACACACACACACACACACACACACACACACACACACACACACACACACACACAGGCAGAT
>OOFG01094544.1:0-14827 GCA_900323295.1 Molva molva | reverse complement strand
AGATGAAGCATCAGTCCACCAGCTTCGGCCTCTCCCTGGCCTCGGTAGGTCCACACGACCTCCGACCCCGTCTGCTACCGGGTTCACGGGATGATTGATCCACACCTAAACTGTGTGTGTGTGTGTGTGTGTGTGTAGTACATCGCGTCGTGCTGGAACCACGACGGAGACCCTGTGGAGCTGCTCCAGATCGGAGAGCTGGTCTCCAGGTTCAGACGCTGCCTCCAGGAGAACCCCCGCTTCCTCCAGGACAAGGTCCAGCACTACCTCCAGGTCAGCACACACACACACACACACACACACCCCCTCCAGGACAAGGTCCTGCTCTACATCCTGGTCAGACTCTACGTCACCAGCGTAGCCCACATGGCGTAGCGACTAGCGAGGGTAACGACGCTCCAAAGACACAACAACCGTCAGGCTGACGGTTGCTTCCTCTTTCCTGCTGTGTTTCCCGGCTCATTCATGACTAGTTGAGGAAGTTCATGTTAATTTGTACGACACATCGTCTTCACGTTATAGATATCACCAGAGGGCCTTGAATTACTGACTTTTGGGGATTTTTAACCGACTGGATACGCTCAGAATGAACCGTACATGGAAGCACCTGCACATGGTGGCTGTTCACCACAGACGTAGCGCCCTTAAAGCAGCGCTAGACCTCGCCATAGCCTGCACGTTAGCCTGAAGATAACCCTCACCTTACCCAAGAGGAGATCTAAACCTCAGCAGACGCTAGTCTGTAGCGGCTAACCGCTACCACGCTCCCGTCTCCAGGACAACCCCCACAGACTGACTCTGACCATGAGTCCAGACGAGGCGTACCTGGAGAAGCAGAACCTGGCCGAGCAGGAGAAGCTCCAGAGGAAGACCCGGGCGCTGACGGAGAGAGACCGCCAGGAGATCTACGACAAAGGTGAGACTCGCCGCCTGTCTCTCTTTACTGACTAGACTCACCGCCTGTCTCTCTTTACTGACTAGACTCACCGCCTGTCTCTCTTTACTGACTAGACTCACCGCCTGTCTCTCTTTACTAACTAGACTCACCGCCTGTCTCTACTAACTAGACTCACCGCCTGTCTCTCTTTACTAACTAGACTCACCGCCTGTCTCTACTAACTAGACTCACCGCCTGTCTCTCTTTACTAACTAGACTCACCGCCTGTCTCTACTAACTAGACTCACCGCCTGTCTCTCTTAAATAACCAGACTCACCTCTAGCAACAGACAGCTAGCGTAGACAGACCCTAGCGTAGACAGACCCTAGCGCAGACGGACCACTAGCGCAGACAGACAGCTAGCGTAGACAGACGGCTAACTTAGACAGACAGCTAGTGTACAACAGTTGAGGATAACTATCAAGTTCCCTGATGGTATTCTGCGGAGGGATGAAGGACTGAAGAGAACAGTCCAGATCACTAATATGAGGATTCACACCAGTCCCAAACCTTAGCAGCAGCACCACCTCTGGTAGACCCAGAATGTTCTAACTCTACTATTTAGTCATTTAGCAGACGATGTTATGCAAAGTGAATTCAGTTAATGTCATTCAGGAACAGACCGTGGTTAGGGGTCATCTTGCTCTAGGAGGCCTACAGAGAGTAGACTGTGTATGTAGGGGATCGAACCCAAAACCTTTGGCTGAGAGTCCAGCCCCCTGAGCACCAGATGTTCCTGTCCCCAGGTCTGGAGCTGCTGGCGGCTCAGAGTAAACACCAGGACGCGTCCTGCCTGCCCGCCCTCCAGGTGTCTGACATCCAGCGCACCTCCCCCACCACGCGCGTGGAGATGGGCACCGCAGGTACGCCCATCCTGCAGTACCCACTGTACTGCAGTAGAACCATCTACAGTACCCACTGTACTGCAGTAGAACCATCCCACTGTACTGCAGTAGAACCATCTACAGTACCCACTGTACTGCAGTAGAATCATCCCACTGTACTGCAGTAGCACCATCCTACAGTAGAACCACTATGTACTAAAACTCTCTCTCCCCCTCAGGGGGCGTGGCTGTGCAGTACTGCGAGCAGCCGACCAATGGGATGCTGTATTTCCGAGCCATGTGTAGTCTGAACACGCTGCCGGAGGACCTGAAGGTCTATGTTCCTCTGTTCTGCAGCGTCCTCACACAGTGAGTCCCGCCTCTCTAGTCTGGTCTTCATGGGATGCTGGGTTCTGTCAGGGACATCTGGACTGGCTCCTGTAACCTGTAACCTGATTCCCCCCCCAGACTGGGCTGTGGGTCTCTGGACTACCGGCAGCAGGCCCAGCAGGTGGAGCTGAGGACGGGCGGGATGTCCGTCTCCCCCCTGGTGATCCCTGACTCCGCCCACCTCGACATGTACGAACAGGTGAGTCTCGCCCGAAGGTTCTGGGTTCAGACTGGTCCTCAGTCCACCTGTAGGCCTCCTAGAGTTCCATGTGTCGACATTAAAGAACCGTTAAGGTTTGGTTCTCATTAGTCTGGGAATCCTAAACAGACATCAAACCTATCGTGAAAAAACCACTGCAAACGTTTTATCGCACAAGAATAATATTTCTGTATGACCCCCCCCAGCCATGCGTCAGTCCTCAAGGTTCAACAGAAGAGACGCTAGCGTTAGCTAACTGAACGCAGGAAGTGAGGTTCTGACCGCTAGCTTTGTCTTCCAGGGCGTCCTGCTCTTCTCTTCCTGTCTGGAGCGCAACGTTCCCAACATGTTGGGCCTGTGGAGCGACATCTTCAACAGGTGATCGGTGACCTTTGCCCTTTAGGTTGTGTAACATTAAGAGCCCCAATATCGGGCTGCAGCATCAGCAAGTTAGCCGGCTGCCTCTAGCAGGGTCCCTTCAGGTCCAGTGTATCAATATATCTCTGGACCCCACGACCCTGAGCCCTCTAAAGGACTTAAGGGGAACCTCCCCACCTCAGAGAGAAGGAACCTCGAGAAGGAACCTCGAGGAGAACCCAGAAGAGATCCTCAGTCCCGGGGCGGTTAGGGTCCGGGACTAGCTCCGCATCCCGAGCTAACCCTGCGCCTCCCCCCTAGCCCTCGCTTCGACGACGAGGAGCGCCTGCGGGTGCTGGTGATGATGTCAGCGCAGGAGCTGGCCAATGGGATCTCCTACTCTGGTCACATGTACGCGATGACGCGGGCGGGGCGGAGTCTGACCCCGGCCGGGGGACTCCAGGAGACGTTTGGAGGGATGGAGCAGGTGAGGCCGCACACACACCAGCACGGGGAGGTCCTGCTGAGCACTTAAGGATTAAGCGCACGTTTTTTACTTGGAGTAGCCAAGAATCGAACCGGCAACCCTCTGGTAGCTAGCCAGGAAACCTGACATTTAAAATGGAAAGTGAAAGTGAAATGAACCACTTTTAAAGTGGTTCCACACAACTTCCTGTTGGGTCTGAGTCTTTGCGTTGTCGTGGCGACCAGGTGAAGTTCATGAAGAGGATTGCGGAGATGTCGGACCTGAGCCCGGTTCTCCGCGCCCTACCTCGGATCAAGAAACACATCCTGAACCCCGACAACATGAGGTGAGCCTCAATCAGCACGTTGTTTAAATGATCATTAAATCAAGCTGATCGTATTAGCTACAAGTTACAAAGTATGAGGAGAACAATTATTGTGTCGCCATGTTCACTGCAGGTGTGCAGTGAATGCCACGCCCCACAAGATGTCCGCTGCGGCGGGGCAGCTGGAGTCCTTCATGAAGGATGTCACAGGCAACAGACGCTCACACAAGACCACCAGACCCCACATAGTAGAGGTAGGACCACCAGACCACCATAGTACAGGTAGGACCACCAGACCCCACATAGTAGAGGTAGGACCACCAGACCCCACATAGTAGAGGTAGGACCACCAGACCCCACCATAGTAGAGGTAGGACCACCAGACCACCATAGTAGAGGTAGGACCACCAGACCACCATAGTAGAGGTAGGACCACCAGACCCCACATAGTAGAGGTAGGACCACCAGACCACCATAGTAGAGGTAGGACCACCAGACCCCACATAGTAGAGGTAGGACCACCAGACCACCATAGTAGAGGTAGGACCACCAGACCCACCATAGTAGAGGTAGGACCACCAGACCCCACATAGTAGAGGTAGGACCACCAGACCCCACATAGTAGAGGTAGGACCACCAGACCACCATAGTAGAGGTAGGACCACCAGACCACCATAGTAGAGGTAGGGAGGGCGGACTTCCTCAATACACACCGCTCTCTCTATGAGTACTAGTATAATATATATATATATATATATATATTAGTATGAGACCATGCCCAGGTAAACTTTAATGAATGTAATGTCTGCTTCCCTCTCCTCAGCGGCCGGTTGAAGACTCGGATACGAGCAGGAAGCTGGTGTCGGTACGTCTGCCTGGTTTTCAGTTCCACCACCAAATCAATACGCCACCTGACTTTGAGTTCTCATTCATCTACAATAAGTCAATACAAAGAACCGCTGCACAGCTCTGGGTAGAAGTATTCAGCTCAGTTCAGTTTCACTTTCACTTTTAAAGACTGGACGTTTAAAATTAACTGATAGCTACCGATTAGTTATCTTCCGTCACATCGGCTGTACGGACCCGTTTGAACGCTGCTCCGGTACAGCGGCGGGATCGATCCTGGTAGCGCTAACGTGCTAACTAGAGACCGCTAGGCTAATTCTTCTTACCCTGCCAGCTAGTGGCGCTGGATGTCTGACAGGAAGTGGCTGTGTGTGTTCGCTGTGCTGCAGGAAGTGGGGTTCCAGCCGTGCCAGATGAAGACCTTCTACCCCATGGCCTTCCCGGTCAACTTCGTCAGCGAGAGCATCCGCACCGTGCCGTTCACACACGCAGACTACGCCAGGTACCCACAAGGGCCCCTTACTTACCCAGAAGGACCCCTTATTTACCCAAAACTAGAGTTGTTCCGATACCGATAACAGTATCGGGAATGCCTCCGATACTGCCTAAAATGCAGTATTGAGTATCAGCGAGTACGCAAGTCTATGCACCGATCCGATAGCATCACGTGACTCATTTACTACACAGGCAGAGAACATCACAACACGTGCGGTGTTATGCTGGTTCGGTAATGGTCGGAGGTTGGAACATTTTGTCGACAGTAAGTGAACCGACTATACATTCTGTCCTCGTAAGAGAACCCTCCAATAAGAACAAGTGCTATTAGTAGTCACAATGCTAGATGCTGTATCGGTATATCCATACAGGGTTAGTAGTATACAGCTGTTAAAATAAATAAATAATATATATCCCAAAAACAATCGTACTCGGAATCGGTATCGGGAAGGAAAAAATGGTATCGGAACATCTCTACCCAAAACAACCCCTTATTTAAGTCTTTTTATTGAATTCAGTGAATTTAATTCACATGAAGTCAGTTCAGTTCAAGTTTGTCGTTCCCTTGTTGTTTTTCCACAAACACTTCCTTCCAACAGCTTCAGCTATATAAAGCTTAGAATGTTAAAAATGGATATGAAATAAGGTCAAACCAGCCACAGCATCGGGGCCAGATATTACAAACAATGTCTACAAGTAGTGAAATATACAAGATTAAGTGAAAAGACAGAGATCAAAGTTCAGTAACTTTGAAGGCATGCGTCTCATTCTGAATGTCTTTCCCTCAGTCTGTACATCCTGGCGAGGATGATGACGGCCAAGTACCTCCATGGGGAGATCAGAGAGAAGGGCGGGGCCTACGGGGGCGGAGCCAGGATGGGAGGCGGCCTCTTCTCCTTCTACTCTTACAGGTGGGCGCAACCAATCAGAACATTCGGTTTATAAATGTATATCGTGATGGTTAAAGTATGTTGTGACGTTAAAAGGAGTGGGACAGAAACAACTTAGTCAGTCTCAAAGGGCTTCCCAGGCCAACAATATACATCCCCCACAAACCCTTCCTGTGTGTTTTAGGGACCCTAACTCTACTTCCTGTGTGTTTTAGGGACCCTCACTCGGTGCAGACTCTGTCGGCGTTCCGCAGGGGAGCCGACTGGGCCCGCTCCGGTTCCTTCTCCCAGCAGGACATCGACGAGGCCAAGCTGTCCGTCTTCTCCGCTGTAGACACCCCCGTGGCACCCTCTGACAAAGGTACCGAGGGTTCTCTACGTTCCTTAATAGAACCTATGTTCTTTATTAGAATGTTCCCATCATTCCTCGACAGCACGTTCTCAGCGTCCTCTGTGACGTGACTTCCTGTGTAGGTATGGGGCGCTTCCTGAATGGACTAGGGGACGAGATGAGGCAGGCCCACCGGGAGAGGCTGTTCGCCGTGTCGGAGAAGGACCTGGTGGACGTAGCATCCAGGTTAGCTAAGCTAATAATTATTAACTGTTTGGGAAATCTTGGTGTTAGCTAAGTGCTACATGTTGCTAACGTGCTAATGTTTTCCCAGATACCTCGGCCTCGGCCAGCAGACCAGCGCGGCGGCCATTTTGGGTCCAGAGAATGAGACCATAAAGAAGGACCCGTCTTGGATCATGAAATAACTTCAGTTTAAAAGACTATTTATGCACTTCTAATAATCTGTCACTCATTTCAGATTATTCCATAATACTTTAAAATGTCAGCCGTTGACATTTTATCAAGCTTTTGATGAAAAAGTGACTGAATGCGCACAAGTTTCAAGTGGATATTTTATATTGATGTAGATATAAGATGTTAATTTCTGTTTGGTATTCATGAAAACAAACACTTAAGTAAACGTGTTGAATAAACCTGTCAGCATTGGACACGTTCTTAGTCAGAAAAACCAGTTGAACTGTTAAAAAACCTGCTTGGAGCAAATCCTTCATGACATGAAGCAGTCTCTACCTGGGCTCACAGGAGTTCGGACAGATTTTTAATAAGTTAAATTAACCAAACTTTGGCTATTCAAGTTCCATGAAAAGCTAATCCAGAATCAATTCAAAGCATTTATCAAAATAATTTATATTTGTAACTAAGGTGTTCAAATTAAAATGTAAACAAGTTTGTAAATCATTTTATTCACTCAGCTGTCAAGTTTCTTCAAAAACAATTTAAACAGTATTTGTAACAGCTGACTAAAAAGCATGTTTCGTTTGACAAAAAGCCACAAATTAAACTAACGCAGGTTGACAAGCAGATTGTTTACATTCATACTGGTTTTAGAAATGATGGCAAAGTTGGTACAATAAGTTAACCTGAACACCAGTAAACCAAAGACACAAACCACCTTCTAATCAAACATCAATTTGAGGCTTCAGTTCTACTACATAACTCAATGTAAAATGCTTTACTTTAATCGTTTGGTTTCACAAGATGGCTGATCAGAGCTGCCAGAAGCTGTTATATCCAAGTTGTCTTCAACAATCTGCCAAAATTACAGAAAACCTCAGCATTGATAATCTGAAATAGACCACTGATTCCTATAATGGGCATTACAGACACTACAAGATAGTTGGTTTTCCATCAGCTACATATAAAGTTGAGGTTACATTTAGCAGATGCTTTCATCAGAAGAGACTTACAAGTGATGCTGAGAACATTGAAAACGTACCATCAAAATTGGTGTAGGCCTATCTACAAAAAAAGTAAATACAAGAATCAGAACATGAGTTGGTTGGTTTTCTATCTATCTTCTACTCAGATAGTTATTTTATTGGCTATAGAGCGCTTCAGAGGCCCTGCTCTCAGAAACAGACCACACCCACCAAGCCCTTATAAGGACAACACAAATTCCAGTCAGAGGAAGGAGGAGGAAACCATGAGAAGGACCACCAAGTGGGGACCCTCCTCCCAGTAACCCCCCAGTCATTCAGCATCTTCTCATCCATGGTGGCTTGGGGTGAATTCAGATGTCATTATGGACAGCGCAGGTCAGTTAGGGCTTCTTGCTCTAGGCTGATAACATAAGTCTTGTTTTATCAAGAACTGAAGATTGTAGAAAAAGTTGGTAGGTTGGGTCAACTTTGTTGGGTGCAGCAGTGGGCCACGCCCCAGGTAACCTGGAGTGATGATGGAGAGGTGGAGGTCTTCACGGTGGAACATGTAGATCTACATGGTCCTGGCGTCACGCTCTACAGGAGAGAACAAAAAGTGTTCAGCATCACGTCACCCAGTAAAAGAGAAAATTTAAACATTAAAAGCTAATTTATGGTCATGATGCAAAATGAAATGGCAAAATAAAAACAGGCTAGCCTGAAGTTAGGGTCCCTCTAAACATCTATTGATGCTCCTCAAGGTCCAGGATCTGCTGAATCAGGTAGCCATGACGACCGTCACCGACAGCCCAGAGGTAGTCATGACGACCCGCCTATCTCTGGGATGTGTCAATCAAATCTCTCCCTCCCAGGACGTGGTCTTCTCACCTGAATGAGAAGATGGTTCATCATAAGACCCAGGAAAACATCTAACCAGCAGCCTGACAGGAGACCACATCTAAAATAAGCAGGTTGAAGGAAGAGGAGTGAGGTTCTCACCAAGGCTCCAGACCCTTCAGAGCTCCTCGTCTCCTCTCCACACTACCCCTCTCTGATCCAGCCTGCAGTCCTGGAGATTAAAAGATGAAGTCACACATCAACTTGTTTAAAGAAATGTGATCGTTAAACATCTAAACTAGATCCCTTATTAGAATTCAAACAGATCAGATCTTCTGGAAGTTTGTCTCTCTCCTCAGTAATCCCCACCCTCTGCTCCAGAGCGCCCCCTTCCTGTCCACCCCAGTACTGCTACGAGATTAAATACCCCGTTACCATGACTACAGTCAGGATACCAGACATCTATGTACGACACCTTTCTCGTTTGTCATTTTATTACACTTATCAAAAGTGTCTTACTGAATGAAGATCAATTTTGGCTGAACGTTGAACACCCTGACGTCTAGACTATCCTGCACATGCTCGCCCTCCAGAGTCAGTCTGGCCATACATACATACATACATATTACACTAGTACTCAGAGCGAGCGGTGTGTATTGAGGAAGTCCGCCCTCCCTACCTCTACTAGGGTGGTCTCTACATCTACATCGTTCCTCATCTCACAGGAGCTAAAAGGTCTGCATCAGTCTGGCCCTACAAAATCCAAAAATGGTACATATACAGACCAGACTTCTTACATATTTGAATATGTAATTTAATATAAATAATTTAGAAATACCTTACCAGTGTAAAGGGCAGCTCTACTGATGTGGCAGATTTCCAGACCTTTCAAGGCACGGAACTTTGGGTTGCTGGAAATGCTGCCGTTTGTACGGACATTTTGTAAGTGTTGAGATCCTTTTCAAATTAGTAAAATAAAACTATTAAGCCGCACGTCAGAATGACAATTTCCGTTTGAATAAATAGAAATTCGTCCATTTGTGTTTCAAGAAAATTTGTCCATTTGTGTTTCAAGAAAATTTGTCCATTTGTGTTTTGGCATGGAACCCAGTTCCATGCCAAAATTTGTTTTGCCAAATTTGTCCATTTCTAATCATGACTAATGACTGAAAGTTCACAAGACCCAAACTAGACCCTGGTCTTGAGAAAGTCCAAAAGCCAAGACAATAATGAGTCCTCCAGACTGGTCCACCGCATCTTGTGTACCAGCAGGGACTTTGAAACCTACTACAACATCCCTAGTCCTGTTGGTTTGAACAAACCAACAAACTCTGCGGCGATGAGAGACTCGAGCGGAAGAACAAACACGGACACAATTCATCAGCAAGCATCAAAACCAGCAGCAAGAGTAAACAAAACCAGCAGCATGAGTAAACAAAACCAGCAGCATGAACAAACAAAACCAGCAGCAAGAGTAAACAAAACCAGCAGCATGAACAAACAAAACCAGCAGCATGAACAAACAAAACCAGCAGCATGAACAAACAAAACCAGCAGCATGAACAAACAAAACCAGCAGCATGAACACACAAAACCAGCAGCATAAACACACAAAACCAGCAGCATGAACAAACAAAACCAGCAGCATGAGTAAACAAAACCAGCAGCAAGAGAAAACAAAACCAGCAACAGCAGAGTAAACCAGTAGCAGTAAACCAGCAGCAGAAAACCAGCAGCAGAGTAAACTAGCAACAGTAAACCAGTAGCAGCAGCAGCAGAGCCAACCCCAGCATCAGCAGGGTTGGCAGCAGCATCTCAATGTGTTGAACGTTGAAGAAAGTAAAGCAGGAAGTGTTCAGGATCTGGAGGTGTGTGCATGTGTGCGTGTTTTATGTCAATCAGTAAATCTAGCATAGAATCCATGCTCTAAATAAAACATTCCCAACTCCACTCATCCACAGTTCAACTCTCATCACAACCAACTCACAAAACACCATTACCCAACACCCAACCCCCCAGTCTTGTCATTCGGTCTGTCTGGTGGTCTCCAAGTCCTTGGTGGTCTGATTCTTCAGGGACCTCCTCCTGAGGCCTTTACCCAGACTCTGCTGTAGTAGGCTTGGTGGGGACTAACCCCCATCCCCCACCGGAGTAGACCAGCTGGGTATGACATCATCATGCTGTAGACCAGCTGGGTATGACATCATCATCATGCTGTAGACCAGCTGGGTATGACATCATCATCATTCTGTAGACCAGCTGGGTATGACATCATGCTGTAGACCAGCTGGGTATGACATCATCATCATGCTGTAGACCAGCTGGGTATGACATAATCATCATGCTGTAGACCAGCTGGGTATGACATCATCATGCTGTAGACCAGCTGGGTATGACATCATCATCATGCTGTAGACCAGCTGGGTATGACATCATCATCATGCTGTAGACCAACTGGGTATGACATCATCATCATGCTGTAGACCAGCTGGGTATGACATCATCATCATGCTGTAGACCAGCTGGGTATGACATCATCATGCTGTAGACCAACTGGATATGACATCATCATCATGCTGTAGACCAGCTGGGTATGACATCATCATCATGCTGTAGACCAGCTGGGTATGACATCATCATCATGCTGTAGACCAGCTGGGTATGACATCATCATCATGCTGTAGACCAGCTGGGTATGACATCATCATCATGCTGTAGACCAGCTGGGTATGACATCATCATGCTGTAGACCAGCTGGGTATGACATCATCATGCTGTAGACCAGCTGGGTATGACATCATCATGCTGTAGACCAGCTGGGTATGACATCATGCTGTAGACCAGCTGGGTATGACATCATCATGCTGTAGACCAGCTGGGTATGACATCATGCTGTAGACCAGGTACGGTGAGGTTGACGTTTCAGTATTACTATTATAATGAATCTGCAGTCACCATTTTGTTCAACAAGGTCTTTCCAGTCATTGGCCAAGTCTGCGGACGCGGCAGTCGGTTTTAAGTCAGTTTGTCGACCCCAGAGTTAATAATCAAAATACACCATAAACCATCAACCACCAAACTGACCTCATCCATCAAACCCCAAGCCACGGCGGACTCCATATATTCACATGTGTAGAAAGTTAATGAGGGGACAGAAACGGGACAGCGACGGACTGTGATGTATGCGAGGAGACACGGAGATTCAAAACAGGTGTGGTGCAGAAGGAACCCAGCAGAGCACAAATCAACTCCACTCTCACACCACCAACACAGCGCCACCTAAACCGCTCCACCCAAAACACTCGAACCAAACCGCTCCATCCACTCATGTAGAATAATAAACCGTGACGTACTTTGAGAAGTTGAAGTCCTGGAGGTGGCCACATGATGTTTTATAAGTCCAGGTATTCGTGAGGACGGAAAGAAACGCAACGGTGGTGTGTTAGAGTCCCATGCTTCGAAAATAAAATGCAAGCTTGCTGAACTGAACTACTCTACACTCAGGCACGTTCTCGCTCCGCGGTACAAGTTCACGACTAATCACGAGCCTCCAGACCAGCCGCGTCTTTTATAGAGGAGCAGGCCGTCAAAGGTGAGGCTCATTAAGCGATAATTAGAATAACGATTATTCTACAGTTTCGAAGTTATTCTGAATAAATGTTGGCATCTCACATCTCATTACCTTTTCATCCTATTAATATTTAGTTTGAACATTTCTTTGGATTTCGACATCACTGACTTTTCTGCTTTTCGGACGCTAATTGTTTCTGTAAGCTTTGTACGGTTGTTTGTCCTGTACTGCTGACAAATACATTTCCAATTTGGAAGTGTCTCTCTCCTTCTATTTATATAAATATATGTATATAATATGTGTGTAATATGCATCATAGCACGTTCTGAATGGTATTAAATATTTATATTGTAATTTTTCCTTGCTGAAAAGCATTAGTGACTTAGTGTCATACATCATCACACCGTGTTTGTTGGACCAATAAAGTTAGATGAATTCCTTGTAATCACAACCAAGTGCTTTATTACTCCGAGACAGGACGGTGACCAGACATTAACACATTAAACAGGATTAATATTCATATTAATATTGCATATAAAGTGTATACCCTCCACACCACAGCCCAGCTACAATAACACACTCAATAGATCTGCCAAAATTACAAATTTTACACTTAACTTTCAATTTTTTGAAGTCTTAACTTTTAACTTAAAAAATGTTTAATGATCATCAATAAAACAAAGGCAACCATCGAAAAATCTTAACGGCTCAGGAGTAGTGGCAGTTGTAGTAACCATTATTAACACTAGATGGTGCTGTCGCTTCAGTTTGATTGTTCAATGTTTGGTTGCCCTTTAAAATGCCACATATAAAGCATGGAACAAACATATGGCTTGGATGACAAGTCACACACACACACACACACGACCAGGTATTTCTAAGGATTTGAACAACCTTGGTTTATAATTTCTTGCTAGCTTAACTTTAACTCAGCAAATAAATACAACTCAGAAAACATTATTTAGCATCCAGAGCCAGTGTTTGATACCCACGTCCGTTTCAGGGAAGATAGTGTTGAGGTATAAGCCAAACAATGCTAACAACATCGTTGAGTGAAATTAGACCCACCTAGCATACTCTTTTTTGTTAATTGTGGCTGAAAGTGCATTAAAATAACAGGCTGGACTTGAATACATCATGATCTATATCAGAGCCAGTACAACATGAGGTGAAGGTGAGGTCAGGTGACTAACAGCCTACTTGTTGAGTCTCTTTAGTTTACAAGAGAGCCTGGGGGTGGACCCTAACAGTTTGGGAAGGCCAATCGGACGGCACTTGAGCTGTGATTGGGCGGATGGTCTTAACAAGAGGTGAAGGAGCTAAACCGGTGAAACTGTGTCAAACTTTGAGACAGATGTTAGCTTAATTTGCTAGCTAACGTTAGGTGTAGTGAGCTAGCTACACACGATTTTTACGACAGCTTAAATTTAACTTGATTATATATTCCCAACTACTGGGAATATTCAACAAATTCTATAAATATTTATAATTGGGAAACCAGAAAATATGAAAATATTAGAGTTATCTGGTAAGCTAAATTTTTCTAGTAAGCTCATTGGGCGAAATTTGATCTTTCAATACTCTACTCTCTTAAAATATCTTTTTATACTTTACTCAAAATACACATCTTCTAAATACTCTTCTACTCTCTCAAAATAATCGTTCAAACATTTGTTCTATATTTTATTCAGGACGTTTATCAGACACAACATACAGTGACCACAGGTGCGCTGCAGGTAGAGGTCAGGGCGCAACTTGCTCAAGGATGCCTACAGGCAGACTGTGGACATTGGGGATCAAACCCAGAACCTTCCGGCTGGGGGTCGTACACCTCATCCATTCCCCCATCCTGCCTCTCGTATCAGACCAGCTACAGCATTTACTGTAAAAAAACAACATTCTAAAGCAGCCTGTTTGACTGGAGGAAGTGACCCGTGCTCTTAAAGGTGGAGTGGCAGTTTGGAGTGTGAGGCGGCGGCGAGGGGCGGAGCTTAGACGGCGGCCTCCTTGGGCCGGACGTGGGTCACGTGCTCCAGCTGGCCGGAGTCGGACACGTCGAAGCTGGTCCGGTACTTGGCCAGGATCTTCATGAGGGGGCGGAGCTTCAGCCACCACTGCTCCTTGGGGATCCGATGTCTGCAACGTTAATACAACGGTTTGTGCTTTGCAGCTTTAACAAAATTACATTTGAAATTTGAAATTAAAATGCATTGCAGCTCTTTAAAATTGTACATTTGTGATGTTATTTACCTGTTCAGCAATGAATGTCAACAAGTGTGTCAAATGTGTTTCATACTATTAGGAATTATGTAGAAGCTTTCATCCAAAGCGATTTACAGTTCATTTGTTTTTAAATACGATAAGCAGGTGGGGATCTTTCTCTAGGATGTCTACAGGTACACTGCACACACTGGGAATCAAACCTAGAACCTTTAAGCTGGGAGTCAAACACCCTACCCACAAGACTTTCTGTCCCGTTTGCATCCAAAGTTAAATCTGAAGTCAAATCCGAATTGACCAAACTTCCAACGTTTTGCTAACTTCCTGCAGAATATTTTTGGTTGAGGTTTTCTTACACAAAGTCGGTCTCGTCTCGGAGCTGAGCCACGGGCTGGAAGACCATCGCCCTGCGACGCATTCCCAGCAGACAGGCACTGTCGTCAGAGTTAGCAAACACTCTGCCTGCAATACGGGGACACGGTCAGAACACACACACACTAACACTCTGCCTGCAATACGGGGACACGGTCAGAACACACACACACTAACACTCTGCCTGCAATACGGGGACACGGTCAGAACACACACACACTAACACTCTGCCTGCAATACGGGGACACGGTCAGAACACACACACACTAACACTCTGCCTGCAATACGGGGACACGGTCAGAACACACACACACTAACACTCTGCCTGCAATACGGGGACACGGTCAGAACACACACACAAACACTCTGACTGCATAGTTGTGA
>OOFG01094542.1:0-10737 GCA_900323295.1 Molva molva | reverse complement strand
CATGTACCTGAAGATGGGCCTGGTACAAATGGCTGGAACCCGTATGTATTGGGAGACAGAGACGCGGTACTCCCCTGTTGCTGATGTGATGCCACGCAACAGATTCCAATCCCTGTTGACGTCATTACATTTTGTAAACAACATGACAGTATCTGAGACGCAAAAGAAAGACAAACTATGGAAACTCAGACCGTGGCTTGATTCATTCAGAGAGAAATGCCTGCAGGTGGTACCAGAAGAGCACAACTCTGTGGATGAGATGATGGACTCATTTACAGCCAAATACAAGTTCCCCATCAAATCCCGTCGCTGGTACATGTACATCTTCTGGCACACCATCATCCTCGCTGTGGTCAATGCCTGGCTGCTCTACAAGCGGGACTGTAAAGCGCTCAAGGTGTCTAGCAAAGAGACAATGAACAGGAGACAGTTTCAGGCACAGCTAGCATCCTCTCTCATCCTGGTAAACGCAACACTTCAAACTCCAAAGAGAGGACGGCCATCTTCAGGCAAAGGGAGCCCAGCAACACAGACAGTGACATCAGGAAGCCCTCTGAATGCTCAGAAGAGGCCATCCAAGAGATGTGCACACCTCCCATTGGATGTACGCAAGGACCTAGTTTCCCATTTCCCAAGGAAGACAGGGAGAGGACGCTGCAGACACTGCAATAAAGGATACACCAACACGCAATGCAGAAAGTGTGATGTTCGCCTTTGCTTTTCAGACGACAGGGACTGTTTTTGGGACTTTCACCACCAATGAAAGTCAGTCATGAAAAGAAAAAACGAGGGGAAAAAAGCTAGAGTTTTATCTTTTTTAAATATTTTTAATATTTTTAATAAATGACTTCATAAAAATATGACTAATGTGTGATTATTATTAATGATATATACCTTTATGGGGCTAAGTAAGCAATCAACCCTGCAAATGAACCCTTAGTTGTTCTGAATTGTTCAGACAACGTGAGTACAAATACAGAAATTCTGCTCCCAACTAAGCCCAATGTTGCAATATTACAACATTTCTCTAAAAACGTACATAAACATTTTTTTTTTTTTAACTCTTTAATTTCTGCCTCAAATGCCTCCTACAACAACATCTGAAAGGTAAAATATTTTTTTTTTTAGGTTTTTCTATATTTGGGTCTTACAGGGTTAAATACACTGTGTGTGTGTGTGTGCGTGCGTGCGCGCATGCCTGTGTGTGTCTACAGTTGACTAACCATCACCCTAAAACCCGAACCTTAGGGGTTCTCGGTGGTCTGAAAGGTGATCTCGATCTCCCTTCTACATCTGGGGATACTCTGTAGAAGCACAGAGTGACAGCAAGCCGTTCCAAATACAGGCCTAGTCAGTTAGAGCCAGAGGTGGGGAGATGCATTCTATTGCAGTCTATTATTTTAGTTTTAGTTTTTTTTCATGCATAGAAACCATCATATTCAAGATTCCAGGACTTGTTGTTCCCTCAAAACTCGCTGGCATCACCCCTTCCTCTTCTTATGATTCCCCCTTTCACACATAGTTCCCAGTAAATCACAGGGACAACCTTGCAGGCATCGCTAGTTAGTATTCACACATGCAGCTACGTTCTGCAAGATTTCCGTCTTGCGCATTCCATGCATGGCCTAGCAATGCCGGAATAGGTGGGCCATAGATGATGCGTTCATTTCATCGCAAAAAAAGTTAATAAAGTTAAATAAATTGTGATACTCTTAAACGACCGCTAGGTGTCGGGCGAGCCTTCCTTTCTTTGGCGTCTGTTTAAAGTAAAAAGAAAGGCATTTGGTCGCCTAGTGACGTATGTTGTCGCAGGATAGGGACGTTAGATTGTGGCGGAAGTTAAAAAAGTGGCGGAAGCAACTGAAGAAGCTCAGTTGTCCTGGAAACTTGTTCAATAGAGCGTTTGACGTTGCATATGTGACAGCCAAGTCGTTTTTTTGTACTGTTTTTGGCCACCCCTTTGTTTATAAATTACAGAAACATCACCTTATACCAAACACGCTGACCTTAGCTTCCCATTAGAATTCAGTCAGGCAGCTTTGAGCGCGCGGGCAAGGAGCCTGATCGAAAGGCGACGATATGACCCAGCAAGGTGCCGCTCTTCAGACTTACAACAACGAACTGGTCAAATGTAAGTCGTTTATTGGGTTTCAGTGGCTGCCGTTTAATTTTATTGCATTCGAACGGTATGACGTCTGACGAACGATTGTTTGTTTTAGCTAATGTAGTTCAGTAAATGTCCCTTGTATTAGAGGTAACGTTACACACGTTTATATTGCATTTCTGTATTTGTCGCAAAACTCTTGACCTTCTACTTAATGTACTGGGGTGACGGAGACAGACCGATCTGATTAACCTAGAAAGATTATGCAGGCAATGTCTGTATTCCTTACTTGGAGAAGTCTTAAGCTCTCTCCTTATGGTAGAAGTCCATTCATAGTCTATAACAATACGGATTATGATATGTATGACGGCAGCCCGAGAAAGTTGGCATTTCCTTTAAACTGTTTTTTTAACAAACATGTCACAGATTCCTTTTGTTTGGAGCCCTCAGGCACAAACTCATGACCATCATTACAATGGCGCTTTGATAGATATCTTTAGCATCTTCAGTATATAGGGATGGATGCAGTTATGTTTGTCAATATGAAATGCAATGCAAAATAACATTAAAGTACACATCGCTTTATGCCGATATTCTATCTGTAAACTAGGGGTGTAAAGATGTACACTTTTTTGTTCTGCACACTTTTTTGATTTCATAATTACAATATACTAGTGACGTGGCTAATGCGGACAGTATTGCCTGGACACAGCAAGCCAAAAATTCAGACTCGTAAACGCATTTTGGTGAGGATACTGTATTGTTCGTAAAAAAAAATTATAAATCAATAGACATTATTTTACTTGAATTTAGTTTTTTTCCCCTTCTTAATGTTGATTATTACATTCTATATATTATTCTATATCAACACAAAGATAACGTAGTTCTCTATCTCTGTTTTTTTTTCTGTCTGTGTGTCTCTCACTCTCTCTCTCTCAGGCATCGAGGAGCTGTGCTCCAAGCGGGATGAGTTGAACGGTCAGATCAGCCAGGAGGAGGAGGAGAAGGCTCGCCTGCAGCACGACATCCGCATCCTGACGGAGAAGCTGAGCCGGGTGAACGAGAGCCTGGCCCAGCGGCTGGCCGCCCGCACCACCTTCGACCGCACCATCGCCGAGACGGAGGCCGCCTACATGAAGGTCTGCTTCGATGGGACAGTTTGGTCTTTTTACCTTCCATGGAGTGGAACAATCTACCAGCCAGGCCAGGTTTAATACCAGCCAGGTTTAATATGTAAACCTGAATTTGTTTTCAGCTGCCAAATGGTCAAATCTATCCTCCATTGGCTGTTGGCAAGTGTTAATTTTGGACCCTGTAGTATATTTTTTATAATTTTGGACCCTGAAGTATAAATATCTAATTTATTTATTTATTATAATTGTTTTGTATAAATCATTGTTGTAAATGATGAAGATGATGGTGATTATCATTTGTGGAGAAGCTCTTTGTCAATCCCACGCAACAAAACGGGCATACCAAATCCACAACGTGGCAACATGGCCCCCTAATAATCCTCTGGTCTGTAATTGGATTGCATCATTCCTGACCTCTCCACGGTGATAACCAGCGTGTGGTGAGCGTTCTGGTGCATACTAGCTGTCATGCATCACCCAGATAGGTGCTACACACTGGTAGCGGATGAAGTGTCAACACACACACACACACACACACGCCCTTTAAATACAACGAAATATTGGTAGTTATTGTACCACCATATACATGTTGGTTTTGTGTTGATTCTATGCCAAGATAATAGAGGGTGAATGCTGCATTACGTAAGCCCTAGTGGGCCCACATGCTGGGTCAGCGCTGTGTTACTGGTGTGTGTGTGTGTGTGGGCTGCCGGTTGCTTGACCAAGGGAGTTCCAAGACAAACGGCAGCCTAGCACTTCCTGACCTGACACCTCCCCTCTCCAGGCTGCACTTATTAAAGACAACATGGCTCACATGGTCAGCATGCACACCGGTATGCATGTTTGTGTTTCTAGGATGTGTCACTTAGGTCATCCCTTTTTGGGGGGGGAACAGGATGGGGATACCCCTCCAACAACTTGATTGCCAACAGTGTGATGGGGAATATTGAAGTAATTTTTTTTTTCTTTTCTTTACAGATCCTTGAGAGTTCTCAAACCCTTCTCAGTGTGCTGAAGAAGGAAGCTGGAAACTTGAGCAAAGCTACTGAACCACGGGCAAAGGGCCACTAACGAAAGCCACGCATCTCTAGCACCACCTGTGAAACCCAGCAGCACCCTCTCGGAGGTCTTATGCACTACTTGGGACTAATTGTAATATCATTTTTTTATTTTGTGTTTATACAGGAAATAGTACCTATTTTGTACAAAAATGTATTGTAATAAAGGTGTCTTGATTTTTTCTATCTCCTGCTGTCCTTTACGCTTTCATGTTGGGATTAAACAAATATATGAAATGTTAACTGTGAAAGTATCTCTTACAAGAGCTAGTACGGTTTTTCCTTTGGCTATGATCACTTCAGCCCAGGGATGGAATTTGCAAAAGTCATTAAGATGGCTGTTGCACATATTCAAGTATTCTATTTATTGAGCTTTCATTTATACAACTGTGACATTGCTTGTGTTTGCCAAAGTGATTGACAAGTACATTTCTTTACATTAAGTACATCACTTGCGACGCAAATTTACAGACAAGATGAGGGCGTACAGGAAGAAGCTTCTAAACCACAGTCTCTACAGTAGAACATACACAAACAGCGTACTTTTAAAATGGGAAAAGACGGATGGGTAAATACTGCAGATCAAGGCAGAGGGCGGACTGTGAGACCTCCCTTTTTTTTTTTTTACATTTCTCAAGCACTCAACTGGTTTTACATCCGAAAATGGCTGCCATAAAATGTCTAGCTGGTGACATATGATCACAGGGACCTTCCAACCCTAAATATGGCCTTTGATGCCCTTAACGTACAGAGACCCACATACAAAAAAATAAACACTGAAGAAAATGAGGGCCATATTCTAATCAATGCTTAAATTTACGTCCTCGTGAGTGATTGAGCATGTATTTTTGGACGCAGGTGGTGGTGGTGGTGAAGACTTGGTCCTGCGTTGTGAAGCAGGGTATTGGTTGTCCCAACAAGGCCAACAATCATTATCCATTGCAAGGCTGTGGCAAAAACAAGTAGTCATCGGCAGTGCATTCATCGTCTGATTGGAGATTTCATTCCAAAATGCTATATTTGCCTAATAGATTAGAAAAAAGCATTAGCTTTACTTCATTATCCAATCAAGCATTGAGAAAAATTTACTTACTATATAAACAAAACAAAATCACTGCTAAATGTATCTGTGCTTTGACTACACAGCAATTAAATAAGTAATTTGTGTAATTAAATCTCCCTATTGAACTAACCTCTTTAATTAGACATGCATTCAAGTGCACACTTATTTTCCCTATGCTAATCCTTCCAATGAGGTGCAAAACAAAGCTAATAAGCAAAAACAGTGCAAATGGAGAAAAAAAAAGACAATGAGATTGAAGACAAAACATATACAATACAGCATTCTACCTCCCAAAAGTACAGTCATATATTGACTCCGTCCAAAACAATTTGAATATAATCAATTTGAATAATAAAAGTAATAAATAATTCTTAGGAAAATATGCTGAAATATTGCAACTGTACATCAATACTGGCCAAAGAGTACATTTGGGTAGTGAAGAGAATGTCTGTGAGCAGTGGCTTTTACAGCAACACGTAAACAATTGGCATTATGAGTTAAACAAAAAGATAACTTGGAACAATCTTGTATATAAAAAGTTAAAAGTTAATTTTGTCATTATGATTTCTCCCAACATACAAACACACAGATATGTTGCATTCGCTGCATGACCATTAAATGCTCCTTCATCCCTGGAATGGACTTGTTTCTCTGTGGAATGTGTAGAGTACATGAGGTCTGATTGTAAAAATCAGGTGCCATTTCATCTTTAGCCTGAAAGCATCTCCAGTTTCCTGTTTACCAGCAATATCAAAAAAAAAAAAAGTTTATACATAAACAGTCTCAGACATGCAAAATTCAACTTACAGTTGTAATAAATACAATAACCTCTCGAAGATTGTTGTGGGTGCTCTTACATTTTCAACAAAATCCCCAAATAATAATGATTATGGTTTACAAGAGAATAACGAGAATATACATCACTTTTGTACAGTATGCATTTGATATTTTGCTGTATGTGTCTTTTGCTACTAGTTATATAGACAGTATTGGCCAAGGGCACTTTTCAAGCTCTTTACAATTCATAATTTTTTCAGAAATCATAACAAAAATCCACATGGTTTTCATCACAAAAGAGTTAAAGTTGGTCTGCACTCAACATTTTGCACATTTCCAACACAAATGCAAAAAAACTGCGTAAATAATCAAAAATTGAAATCAAAAACTACAAAAAAAAACATACAAAAACTAAAAAAAGGCATTAGAAGCATTACAGTAAATGAGAACCAATGGGAGTGGTCGGTTGAATCAGATCATGCAGGTACAAAAACTACAACTGTGGCACCCGTTCAACACGGAGTCTTTTTTTTCTGCTATTTATTAGCGGACACATTAACTTCCCCAATGACATGTTTCCATGCTAACACTGTCGTCACCTGTACAAGATGGGCACTAGTGGTTTCCCCTTCTTAAAAAAAAGGAATTTGGTCACTCGTTTTCAGTCAGTCTCCCAATCCTGAAGGAAAATCACAGACAGAGAGAGAGAATGAGAAAGACAGAGAGAGAGAGAGAGAGATAGAGAGCGAGAGCGAGAGCGAGAGAGAGAGAGCGAGAGAGACATCAAGGCAGACATGAGTGTCTGGAGCCAGAAGGGGGAGCTATCGAGACTTCCACGTGACGGGAGTAGTACACAGTGAGTGTGGAAGTTCTCTCAGTTCAGGAGTTTGACAATCAATTTCATCGTTGACGACCTGTGTTTTTAAGACTTTGTTGCCTTCACAAGAACAAGTCTATGAATGGGGAGAGGGGGAGGAGGAGAAAGATAAAGAGGAGGAGGAGGAAGTAGAAGAGGAGAAGGTGGGATGACAGATCAACTGCCGGGAATAACAAAGTTAAAGGCAGTCCGGCTGCTTCTGGGTAGTTTAGTTTGGAAAGGAAACAGGAGGAGGAATACAGGACTGGAATCCATCCCATCATCTCAGTGTGGTCCCAGGGGTGACGGATTGGCTGATTGTGTTTGACAGTCGCTTGGTTAGGGACGCATCAGAAGTAGAGAGCCGGTTCACTGCTGTAATCCGACAGGGAGGAGCTGTCTGCTGGGGTGAGCTGGAGAAAAACACAGAGGGAATGGGGTCAAAGCTGCTTCTGCAATCTTGAAGTTTGTACATATTTTACATATTGCTTTTTTGTGTAAGAATGTGCTTTTGTTGATGTGCGAATGTCAGAATTTTCAAAATAGCATTTCTTTGCAACGGCAAAACCCATCACAACATAACTCACTTATAAACAAGGGCTACAAATAACATGACATGGCCATTGCCAATATCAAATCATTGTATTTTAATAGGATAATCTTATCACATGAGGGTTAAAAAGTTTATTATTTTTACAAATAAAATACCTGCCTTACCCTAACCTAAAATATATATAAACACTCTGTTGTGGTGTACAGATTCTTGTATATTGTTCAAGTCCTACATATTCAGGTATTTCGTCACCAAGATGGCTTCCTTCACATGTGTTGGCTTCGCCCCGGTTCTGAGGTCATTCACCATGAACTCTTACCATGACTTCCTCTGAATTCTGGGTTTGCTGTGCGTTGGTTTCCCTCAGGAGAGCTGGCTCGTCCATTTTGTGTTCTTGCCAGGTGCTGAAATCCACCGAACGCTTGGGAATGTAGTTGGATAAGTCTGATGAAATCAAAAGAGATGCAACTTATAAATCAGTACTACAATGCAAGAACACGCTAAGTAATAATCTTAGCGTGTTAGCGTCTTAGCTTAGTCGATTAGACATGCCGTTTTTGTCGGTCCTCATCCGTGTGAAGAAAAAAAAAACGGCTTTTCTTTCATGAGATTCTTGTTTTGCTACAAGCGAGTTGATAAAACTGCCCAGTACAATGAATTGCATAATTGTATTAATGACAATATAAGATAATGTAATTGTACATTTGTCCTCTAGGTGTCGCACAAGATGACAGAAACTCGTGAACAAATTGATGGGGTATTCAAGTCATTTGTCAGTAACACATGTGTCATAGGTGTTAGGAAAATGCTAATTTATATATACACATACACAAATACACATATACATATATATATATATACCTGAAGATGAAGGATGTAAGCTTTTTTTATATGAACCCAAAAACATTGTACAACTAGAAACCAAGACCCAGTAGTTCTTGCACAGAAGAGACTTCAAAACATTCTCAGGGGAGAGACGCATGAAGACATGGTATGTTGAAGACGTCCTGTTTCCGTATGCAATGGTACTGGGGCTTTTAATGTGGTGAAAGAAAAATGTCTTGACCATTGTCATCAAGCCCTATGGTATCATTATCAGCCAATAAATCATCAATCAACCAAGCACTCAAAACGACAACACCCCTACTGATAATCCTTCTCATAACCTGTTGACATGATCTTGTGAAGTACAAAGTATGTATGCTCCATAAAAAGTGTATCATTAGGTAATCAAATATGATTACCTACTGAAGTCATGATGATGGATGTCTATGGCAGCATATAGGTCTGGTCTGATAGTTATATGTTTTGTTAACAATTGCAAACTGTCTGAGGTGTACCACTGTACTTTTTTTTTATTATTCTCCAAGGCATATTCTGAGACGACTCTTGGTTAAATGTGAGCTATCTCAGTTGTACCCCAAGAAATTGTCCAAGCACTTCAAGGAGGTGTTTGGACACATGGCCATGGGTGGCTCCGCCTACTTAGTGCCAAAAAGAACCCCCCTCCCGCAATAGCAGAAAAAATATCCGGAGCACGAGAGCAAAGACAGCATCTGTGGGCGTCAGTTGCGTGTTGCCTCACTTTATGTGCGCGATCAATTAATTATTTTCTCCTCGCGGGCTATATAATTGCTCTTGCCAGCAGAGGAATACAGCGTGCGAGTGCAGCTAGTGCCGTTCAAAATCGGAAATCAATCCAGAAAAGTTGTAACGCTTTTGGCCAACCAATATCCCAAACATCAATGCAGCTCTACAACCACGGAAGTGTTCCCATTCACCTCCCGCTTCCTCTCTTCCATCTCTACCAGCTGCGTCTGAAGTTCAAATGGGATCTCACCGTTGCTGTTGGCGGCGTGGCCGACGGCGCCGGTGAAACTGGGCCGAGGGATGTGGATCCGTCCCACCATGCTGGGCTGGTCGTCCGACACCTCAGGCCCGTTCCCGCCTTCCTCTTCGTCCTCGCCATCGCTGTCCCAGGCGCTGCTCTCTGACGGATACTCGTACGTGCTGTGGATGCTCGACTCGTTGAACGAGATCTGCAGAGAGAGAGAAATATATATTATATGTTATGGGTATCAAGAAGTATCATAGGCTGGTGGTAGCAGTGGTATTGTAGCTCTTATCAAGAGAAACTAGCTGATAGCCGCTAGCTGTAGCATGTACAGAGCAGGCACACCACACACCAGCTACGAAGAAAACGGTTCCGTTCCCCAGCTTCAATCACATTATTGTACCACTTTGAACTCTCCACGCGAATCCAATGGCGTTAGCCTTGCACAGCACCCGTAGAATATTGCTTCCTTATTGGTGTGACATTATTCGCCAGGAGGCACTCGCCCCAACACAGTACACTAGTGCACTTTTTTCAGGGGTTTTCTAGCACGCAGCTTACGTGTCAACAGCGACAGCATTTCTCGTAAGTGTCTTTCATTGCTGATTACTGCATTCCAAATATCTAATGATTGGAAGTCCTTTGCACTTTGACAGGAGGTTTCAGGACAGTTGGCAGCCTTGACTGATCAAAAGGCATGTCACGTTGGAACCCACACACACGCGATAAAGTGACTATCTACATATTAAAAAAAAATTGTTTTTCTTTGAATGGTATTGTATCATCATGAAATGAAGATATCAACCAAGTTTTATGGTCTAGATTAAGGACAGGAAGAAGACATGCCCTCAAGATTATCAAAATATGAGGTTGGAAATGACAGAGGGAATTACATTTCTGTATACTTCAATATAACTTACCCTCAGACTGTTTAGAATGGTAATTTGAATTAACAAGCATATCATGATATTTAGTGGAATTAAAAGGAGAAGGAAAAATGTGTAAAAGGCATCAAACTGGAATGCATGTAGAAATCTGGAGCTCTTGTAACAAACGCTATTAGTGCTACTTGGAGAGACTTTGATTAGTTTTCGAAATTGCATCTGCAGTACATATAACTGCAAACCAGCATATGCTCCGGTCAACACAAGCAGATGGAGAGGAAAATACACAAGTGGAATGCAGCGTTATCAGTACAATATTTATCTTCAAATTCCTTTCTATATATATTCCACAACGCACTTATTTACACTAAACACCCAATTTCAGATTACTTTGGTGTTTATCACTAACGTTTTCGAAGGATTCTGCAACCAGCCAGGAGAGGGCCTTGGTGAGACTGGTTTGACCAATGGTTTG
>OOFG01094539.1:0-14187 GCA_900323295.1 Molva molva | reverse complement strand
AACCCCCCCCCCCCCCCCCCCACCCACACCCACACCCACACCCACCCCCCCACACACACCCACCACCACCCCCCCCCCCCCCCCCCCACACACACACACACACACACACACTCACACTCACACACATGCTGGCACACCGGGCTCCATGTCCCGGTAGAGACGCTGACTGCTTCTTGCATTTCTTTAATCACATTTGCAGCTGCAATAGCTGACCGTGGTGTGGTGACATCAGACAAGTGATACCAGGGTGTGACTACACACGACGGGACATGCTGGACGTCATGTACAGTGAGCTGCTGAACACATGAGATCTGGCTCATATCTCCTACAAACGGACACATCTGTGCACATAAATACAGACAAACACATGCACATACCACGCACAGAAATCATCTTCATATATACAAAACATGAAATTGCGTATGCATAAGTTGCATGCATAAGTTGCATGCATAAGTTACGTAAAGTTGGCATCTAGTATAGCTGCTATGACACAGTGAGTGAGCAGAACATGTCTTGTTAACATCCATCAGGTCAATAGGTAAATAGGACATACCGTCTCCTTAGTTATTGGACGGCCTGGTATTTCATGGAAACCATTTTCTTTTGGAGCGTTGGTGATTGAATTTCCAGATGGACGTCTTCTATTCTCTGAGACACCTGTCTCTTATCTCTTTCTTATCTGTGCGGATCGAACCACTCTTGAATTACCTATCCATACAATGTCATTGGTTTGTCCCACAAGACGCCGTAACTCGACCTTGAAATCAGAGCCAGAGAAAATAAATAAATTAAAGCCTCATCAAAAATGCTGCTCTCCTTTTGGACGGCTGTCACAGAGGAGGGATGATCCCCCCTGATTTGATTTTGTTTCCAAACCACATGATGCATTCGGACAATTAAAATTTCAACAAGCCATCCGCTGATAGCCTGCGACTGAGTGCCGCCCGGCCGGGCCATGGTTTTGGATTTCTCTGCGGTCCTGCCGACACTCTGAGGCCAGGTTATTTGTATTGGCCCACTGCCATGTCTGGGCAGAAGCTGCGTTTCTCTGGGTGTGTGTCTGGAACTGCATGGCAGCAAGGTCAAAAGTGTTCAAAGACCAGCGAGGAAAGCCGTGCGACTTTGACAAAGAGAGAGCCTGTGTGTGCAGCAGCCCTGTGCCATCCAGGTCGAAGCTACAGTAAGACGCAGTCACCACCACTGCACTCTTTGGTGCCTGGTATATGCTACACTGGCCTTGTTATGGGCTCACACACCCACATGTTAGCCTTGTCAGCTCACTGTGTAAAATGAGTTGTAACGACCCAGAGTAGCTGCAGTCATTAACAAAAAAACCTGTTGGAGGATTTAGGATGTATAGTAGAAGAATTCACTTTTAAAGGACAAAAGTAAGTATTTTCTTTTTTTTTCTTTCTTTTTTTTCTCCAGTAAGCAGTGTAGCGTAGCGCTCGGGCAATAAAAGCAAATGAAAATGGAATGTGATTAAGACGTAGTCATCAACTATAATCTGGCCGCTGCGAAGCAGCAAGACTGCGGGGGGAGGCTGCGGTAGGCAGGGAGAGACAGAACACACTGGTGCGTCGTGGGCCCCATCGGTTGACCAGATATTGCTGTGCGTCGGTGCATGACAGGCCTTCGCCAGCAGCGTCTCTCCGCCATGAGAGTGACAGCAGTGATGATGTCATCAAAACGAGCCCTGCAAGAATGTGCTGGAAGAAGATGCCTTGCTCGAAGGCCGATTGGCGATTTAGGGAGCAGTGGAGCATGGCAGTCTGACTACGGGCATTGTATAATTCTAAGAAACATGGCAGAAGGGACATGATTTAAGTTAACACCAAAAAAAAGAAACAAATATGGCTTTAGTTTAGCTTAATAATGAAACACACAAATGGTGTTCTGTACCTTCTGGCTGGCTATGTGTTTTCTGTTTTTTCCTTGACACACTTCAGTGGTTTGCTCCTGAATTTTAATCTTAGATAAGAAAGTGCACTCTACAAAAGCAACTTAATAGGGAATAAATAAATGAGCACTCTGTCCTCCTAAAATGCGGCATTTTCTTTATTTCTTTGCAGTTTTTTGTTTTGTAAAGGCCTACACAAGCAATACACACTGTACACACGTGTAGGCATGTGCTTACCTGGCAACTTCTATTTGCTGCATCTATTTGTTTTTAAGATGTCTATTTATATTTGTTTGATAATTTTTGTATCTATTTGTTAATTGTATTAGTCGTGGCTGGCATCAGAACATATGTGTGGATAAGCATTGTGTTAGTAGGCCTCTAAATAGCCTATGGCTGAAACCCAATGTTTTGTGCTTCATTTTAGTTACAACACTGCCATCAAGTGGCATTAATGTAATATAACCGATGGTTCTTTCTTGCAATGTATATGTTGTGGTTTATTTGAGTGTTTTCAACTAAAGGGAGATCAGATTTTTCTGAATGTTCAATGTAAAGAACATTTGTTGTGAATGTAAAATGAATATAGGCCTATTCCTTCTATTTTTAATTGCTTTACAACATATCACCCACTGTGCCTATATGTGTAATATTTTCATCCTGAACTGGAAGTGGGTGTAGAGGTAGTCCAAACGGAAGCTTCCACACCTAGCAGAAAAACAGCTTCCTTATGTGTTAATAGCAAATTCACAGTTGCAGTGGACTGACTGTAGTACTTCCAAACACAGAACAATCAAGTACACAACAACAAAGAGCGTGTTACTTGATTAAGAGTGTTGGTTAGCGCTGACTAGGGTAAGCTGCTTATATTCTGCCCTGCATCTAACACCCCGCTGGTGTCTGAGCTTGAGCACCACCTGGTGACCAAATAATGCATTTCTCAACTTTTGTCGACTAGGTAAGCTTTTTAAAATAAATAATACTTCTATGTTGTTGTTGTTGTTGTTGACGCTGCTGAATACAAGCCTGGTTGCTATGGTAGCTGAACAGATGCACGTATAGGTGATACATGAAATGCATTCGGTCTAGCTCTTCTGTACAGCTCTTAGGAAAGAATCATCAGGTTCTTAAATAGGCTTGCATCACTGAAATGATTTACTAGCCAACAAAGAAATGGTGCGAGAACGAGTTCTTAATGGATGTGGGCTCAAGGGTGCTTTAAAGCACCTGTGAGTTTCAAAGAGAAGTGTAATTTCCTCTGTAGTCGTTTCTTAAATAGAAGATATCTCCTCTTGAGACACCAGCTAGAAAAGGGGTTTGTATTGAAGGTTTTCTGCCTAATCAAAGTCATAATTAGCTTGTAAATTAGTTTAGTTTTTTTTCAAGATCAAAATTTTCAATGTAACATTAAGTATGTTTATTTTGCATTGTGACTGTGCATAGATTCCCCATCCAATTATGATTTCAATTTAATAATTAACCACCCGGTGTGCCTTCACTCACTTATCATCCTGTAATAGTAAATACAGTGTAAATATAAATTGCACAGAGATTTCACACAACATTAAGCACATCACATAATCGTAGCAAATACAATTGAAGAACATTTTAGAGTTCCTTAATCAACCAACTATTTTTGATTCGTTTTTTGAATTATATTATTTGGTTAAAATAATAACACCCTCACTATGTGTGTTTTTCCTTTATCGGATGACTTTACCCTTCTAGCTCAGCTGGTAGGTCATAGTATTAACACTGCCATGGTCAGTGGTTTGATTCCCTCTTAATGATTTTTTCTTATCTGATAAAATAACACAAAAGTAGTATTATAACCACTCGTAATAAAATGGTTTAGTGTAAAGGTGTTGATTACTTTTTTGAATAACTTTTAGAGAACATGTGTTTTCCCTCTTTAATGTTTGGTCACGTCTAGCTCGGCTGGTAGAGTTAACACTGCCAAGGTCAGTGGTTCAAACCACTATTAATGTATTAATGTAACACATGAGATTTGGTTTATGTTTTTTAGTGTCCTGAAGAAAGTAGTTACCGATCAGTTCTTCAGGACACTAAAAAACATAAACCAAATCTCATGTGTTACATTAATACTAAAGTAGGTTTAAAACCAAACTACCAAAATATTAGTAACCAATAACTACATCGATGACGTCACAGTGGCAATTATAAAAAGTGCTCAGTTAGGCGGTAGGCACCACTTCGCCTGCAGGGGGAGCAAAATCACACAGAAACGGCATGTACTGTGAAACTATGATCTGGATTTACTCTATATCACTTGTGAAGAATTAACTCATCACCCCCGACTGACTACGCGAATCACGGCAAAAAGGGAAATACCTTTCGTGACTGCTAGCAGTCCTAGTTATTATTGTAGCTGTTAGTATCAGTTAGTATGTTGTAATATCCAGTAATTCACAACACCGTGTTTTTGCAATAGTTATTATTCTTAATAGGTATTAATAAAATAAGATTGCTTGGTTATAGGCCCATTCTTAGTTCACTGATGGTCATTCATTTCATAAGTTGGAGTTTGTAAATACTTGAACGGAAATAGAACACCGAAAAAAAAGTGAATATAAAAACAGATAAAAAAATCTAAAATCAAATAACATTGCTGCAGACTATGCAGCATTTGAGAATAACTGCAACTTTGAATTAATAAAGTACTATTAAAAAGTGAAGTAACAGTGAATCATTGATAAAGCATTGGTTCTACACGAATACTCATTATTTAGCAATTCACACTCAGGTATGAATTTTTAAAAAGATAAGGAGATAATGGTTACTAAGTTAATGATTTACAAACGATTTACAATGTGTTAATAATGCTTTATAAACACTAAGTAATGCTGCAATTGATAATTGATTCAGGTTGTTGGAAGTTACTTGGGAATGCTGCAATTTTACTTGTGGCATTTCCAGCCTCTAGTTTAAAATGAAAGAACTTAGCAAAATCTTGAGTCCTTCATCACCGCAATGGTTGTTGCCACTCAGACAGAACACATTTACATAGTTCCTCTATTTTTCGGACTGAATAAAGAGCCTGGGATCCACCGCCTGGTCACGATGGCAGTACTATGGAGGTAGAAATATATGCCTCTCCTAACTGGGTTTAAGTGGGATTTATTGGACATTTGTTTAAGTCATGTAAAAACCTCTAGATGTCCCCATAACACCATGCTCTACAAAGCAACTGCCTCTAGGGTCGCTTTGTCACACTCTCTCTCTCTCTCTCTCTCTCTCTCTCTCTCTCTCTCTCTCTCTCTCTCTCTCTCTCCCCCATATCAGTACCGATGTATAGAGATTCAGAAAGTTTGAATGGAAATCCCTAATTAACTGTAATGATGAGCCATAGTAAAATTATGTATTAAGTTGGCATTTGAAGTAGAGTGAGAGAGGAGTGGACGGCTGACTGAGCAAGCAATGGGAGACCTGATTAGATTAGATCTGGGATGTTGCCAGATGGCTAGGTGTAACTGTTCTGTCTCCATGACAACGGACATTCACATGGATGAAATGGAGACTTAAACAAAAAATATGACTAATTTCACTGATACATTTGAACTGAGAGAAAATTAGGCAGAAAATGGATGATGCTAAGATGTTATGGCCAAAGATTATTATAACAGAAAGAACTGATGCCAAATCACACCACAAATGTTTTTTTGTTTTCAAATGTTTCCAAAAGGATATCTCAGAGAATGTTCTGGAGATGTAGGAGGTAAAATATGAATAAAGCCACAATTAAACACCACTGTAGTTTGTAAGCAATGCATGGATAGTCTGCACAATGTGTACTTTGCCATCTTTGTGAGAAAGTTTTAAAATCAAATCAATTCATTGACAAATCTGAAATTATGGAAACATGATATGATTGGCGACCTAGCATTCATTATAGAATACCGCTTGTCACTGAACAGTCAACTATTGGTTGTTCATAACACCATTTATGGTTCACACAACCTATTCTTGCCATCTATTTGCATCCACTACCTTCAAGACCTGTTTCTCCCCCTTTTCTCTCCCGGTCATTATAATGTCTAAACCTCTGTTCTTTGGCTTTTACTAGTGAGACTCTTTCACTAACACTCCAAAAATGGAGAGCGAGAGAAAAATGTAAGTGAGAGGTCCGGAGGCCAGGAAACAAACATATATTTTTCCATATAAACCATCACACAGTAAAATGAAAAAATACTTGTATTGTGTGAGTGGATGTGTGGGTGGTCGTGTTAATGGGTAGATCGATGGAGAGGAGAAGATGGCAGTGAGAAGACCAATTACAGGGAAAAAACTATGTGTGCTCCTTGAATTAGACAAAGGAAGTGGCCTGAAATGGCTGCCCTCATGATGCTTACAGAGGACCTCAGTTGTCATTTCACTACAGACAATTCTGGTCCTCTTCCTTATTTTCCTTCTGGTTCGCAAGATACAGATTTAATTAAAGCATAAATCGATACAAAAATATATAGCTTTCTGTGTATGCATGCCAAAACATAGTGACCAACAAAGACTAGCTATTCATTAGACGGGGTTAAAGGGAGGATTACATTTTCAGATTCAGAATAATGTATTCAAGTGTTACAGTATAAGCTTTAAGGCTGTCTTTAGAGATTATCTCTTGCAACTGTCAGGAACATAAATTTTACTAAATATAAACTGCTAAATTGGAACAAAGCTTTGAAAGTTATCTCTCGTGGACTCCTGCTCTTCACAAATGATGACTAAATACCAGATTTTCAAGGGAAGTCATCCATGTGGAATTGAATTGGCACACTGGCATTTTTTCTGTTTTTCTGTTTATTTTTCTGTTTATTCCTCTTTCAGTTTCTTGGTCAACAAATCCATTTGCTTCTTTTTGATTAAAAGATACAGAAGTTTACTTAACGAGTTGATTTAGATTGTATTTCCATACACAAAATGAATGTGCTTTGCTAAAGTCAAAATCAAGACAAATCAAAAGTCACATAAAAGTGAATGTCTTATCTGAATGAATTGTGAGTCGTTGAATAATGCATCAGTGGCAGCAGGGAAATGCTTTTCTGTCTGATCTAAAATAAATCATGAATCATGACAGCTAAATTGAAGGTTTCGTCAGAATACACAGCAGCTCATATGTATGGCGGTGTATGATGTGCTTTCATACAAAAAATATGTATTATGATAAATACACAATCACAGATGTATACGTTTTCATCCCTCTGACGCTTTCCGGGAAAATATACATATAAAGTATGTGATATGATATGAGAAAATTATGGGCATATCTTCTCTTATTAGAGACCTTTAGAAAAATTGCTCTCTGCCCATTGTTCCTTATCTCTTTAATTGCCTTTTCACTTGCATCTCATTATTCGATGCATGGGAGCCGTGCTCCATGACAGACATTTATAGGAGTAAAGGGGTCTCGAATATGTAAGGACACAGGTAACTGAAGGACAACAAGTTACAGCTGCCATTTTGTGAAAGTATAAAATCCCTGTATCTGTGATACAGGGTAGACTGCAGGCTTGGGGTTTGAACCCTTAATCTTTCAGCTGGGAGTCCAGGGTGTGTACACTGTACATATAAATAAACTTGCCTTGCGTCGCCTTAAATGTTTATAGGTTAAGAGTCTTCACATGGATGGCAGGATTACTAATGAATTCACTGGCTTCCAGAAAAGTGATGATAAGTATGGTTATTATAAGTTGGGCTTGAGGCAGTGCAGGTGCTGAGTTTGTATCCTTGTTGGAGCTGTGAGGACTTAGCTATTATTCATGTGTTCCTGCCCTAAAAGTTACCATAAAAAGAACCATGAGAGATACAGAAATGGCAAAGCAGCAATCAACTAATATTTTAACCTCTAACATCTGTAATATCACAATATAATTCCAAGAGGTAAACGTATGTTGGCACTGACGTCACAATGTGTTACCGTCTGCAGGAAGATTGGACGATGTTAAGCAAATTTCGGACAGTCCTTCTAGGGACTGGTCTCCGAGTAGCGATCTACTCGGAGACCAACAGAGGTAGCCTGGGACAGAGGTAGCCTGGGAACCAGAAGAATCTCGCGAGCTCATGTTTCATTTGCTCTGCAGATAAGGTGTGGCTCCCCTCCCATTCAAAAAGATTTCTGCCCGGTACCAAATAGACCGACCAGCCACAACCGTTTATCTAATGTGAGGCGGGATAAATACGATGATGGTGCAGAGGAGCGCCGCAGAGGCATTTTCAACAACAACAAAGATGGCTGCCGCTGATGTAGAATTTTCAGTAAATTCTGCTATCAAGACAGTATTAAATGAACTGGACGGTATATTTTCACTAAAAGAAGAACAAACAAAAGCTTTTGTTGGGAAGAAAGTTGTATTTGTTTTGTCGCTCAGTGCTGCATCAACTGTTTCGTTGCTATGATTGGTTGTAGGCCTATCCAATTGCGTTCAGAGGCATTTTGGTCTGTGCCTGTTGGTAATCGAAAATGAACGGAGAGGTTCCAGACTAATTGCAAATTGCAATTCGTCTGGCGATGCCAGGCTACCACAGATGGGCCTCAACCCCCCAATTTCCAACTCTTACTAGAACCACACATTTGAACATCTTCAAGGAGTTGACCAAAGGGATTTTCGCAATGGGATTTACACGGGAAGTGTTTTATGGTAATGTCCAAGCTCAAATGTATGATATGGTTGTGTTCGGTTAAAGTGGTGTTTGATTTAAGTGTGCGTCTTAAGGTCCCAGATTTGATCAACTAAAAATGTCTCACTTGATGTAGTTGCATCAAGACCTCTTGATGTGACTTAATCTCTGAAAATGACACAGATTCTGCATTTATTTTAAATAATAAAAGTCAATGTCTCTGCATCTCTCACATGTTCAATAATTAAATGCATACACAAAATGTATTCATACATAATCCATATCCAGGGCCGTTTCTTGTATGCGGACTATGCGGTTGCATAAGGCCCCCGAAGCCACCAGGTGTCCTCCAAGCGGCCAATTTAGGCTTTTTATTTTTTTTAATTTTTATTTATTTTATTTTAGTTTCATATTAAAATGACCGGACCGGTAGCAGACATTTTGAAGACGATGGTAAAGACGTGAGACTGTGATCATGCAGATCTCTGCTAGTGACGGGTTACCAGCCTCAAAACAGATCCAAAATGGTCATGAAGGGGGCTTGTTTTACATGTATATAGTTCCACATTAACCACAACATATATATTATTTGTTTATTATGTGTTTTTATCTTATTATATGGATATATGGATATATGTTATATGGATGCTAGTGCCATTATTTATGTATATTGTGTGCAAAGGCCTAATTTATTTTATGTTCATTCTGTGTAATTGCCAAATATTTGTTTTGGGGGGAGAGAAGGGATATTTTTATATGTTTAGTATTTATCAGCTGCAATAATTGCATTCATTTTGATTTCTTAACAAATCTGTTGCTAACATTTAAAATAAACATTTTAATGACAATTCTGCATCATTAATGCACATTTAGGATGTGTTATAATGCAGATTATTGTACTTTTATAGGAGTTTCTTGATGTAGGGGAGCCCCATTGTTTCCAATTTATTATCATTTCTGTATGTTTGAATTGCTGGGGTAAACTCGAGATGTTTGATTTGAATTTGAGAGAAAAAGAGATTCTTTCACGGATCTAACTTATTTGCCTCTTCAAGTGCACCAGATTGATGCAGATGTTAAATGTATGCCCCCAGACCACCTTAGAGGGTTTTGAATCCACCTACCATAGTTTCACAAAATAGCGCAAACATAGGGCCCCAAAAAAGCTATAAACGGTCCTGTTCATATCTATAAACATAAATTACAAAAAATGACAAGCAGACCTGCAAGTTTCATATATCGCCCTTCTTTATTCTCCTATTTGCTGAGCCTGAATAACACATGAGTCAACAACAGCTACATCTGAACCATGTGTTGAGAATACCCAGGTTCTTTCTCTCTTCCATCAACCAGATCACTGTGATTACACCGCGGATGAAAACTTTAGCTAAATAAACACGTTCACTCCGTTGTCGACAAATTGAGAAGGGTGTCAGTGGAAATCTTTTCAGCTTGTCAATAAAAACCAGGTAGAATAAAAATGTAAATGACTTTGACAGCTTCCCCTACTAACCCTTAAAATCCAAACCCTTTACGTTATCGATGTGGTGGATTGTAAGCTGCGTTAGCTTGGTTTACTTTATCGATGTAGGGGACTGTAGGCTTCTTTATCTTGGTTTGCTTTATCGATGTGGTGTACTGTAGGTTGTGTTAGCTTGGTTTATGTTATCGATGTACGTTAGTGGACGATAGGCTGCTTTAGCTTGGTTTATGTTATCAATGTGGAGGACTGTAGGCTGCCATTAGCTTGGTTTAGTATCTTATCAGTCAGAGTTGGTTTCCTTCTATCGCCATGGATCAACTACTTCCAGGTTCAAATATAATGGGATCATTTCATTATGTATATCAAATGTGTCTTTGCTCATTTACACGTTGATTCTTAGGGTGTGATTCACCCACAAGGTTAAAGTAATTTATACCATTCAATTCAACTATGCAATCCAGCTCTATTCCAAGACTGAGAAAGTAACCATGAAACGCAATTGTATAACTCGACTCCCTACACTCCCACCTTCACCCTTGACCCCATATCTGTCGTTGTTAGATGTAGGCTTCAGTAGTGGAAGATCTTTGATAAAAGATATGCATAAACTCTTACTTAACTTAACCGATTATCCTCTCTCTGATCGGAAAATAGTGTTGCATCAGACAATGATGCATTTAGGAAGTTGCTGCAATAACTGCATTTTATTTTTGTATGAGAAGAAAAAGATAACAGATTAAACCTCTCAAAACATATGAACAAGGTTGTGGCATATAAGCTTATGGCATTGATATTTCTTGGGTCATATAAGATCTGCTTACCTATTAGTTTAGATTACACTACCTATTAGACAATATATGATTGTTTTTTTATAACAACAACCGTCTAAAATCTATTTTTTTTTATTTATGTATTATCAAGTGACTTGAGAAATAGAATAATGCCTGGTAAGTGAAAAAAACAATACTAAACCTGGAATATAAAATAATTGTATTGTATTGGATGAAAAGCAACCTACCATAGCAAGGGCACAATTTTCCAGAGGAAAATATAAATGTCAGTTATGTTTTAACACTGGCTGCAATTAAATACTACAGACTAAAGCCACTATTCACAAATACAGTTTCTCACTATTACGGAGTAGGACTATATCATACCTTAAGAATATATCATGCTATCTTTTTATCAATACAATAAACATGTGTTGTTTTGTTCTTGTCCAGTGCACAGCCTTCAGTGTCAGAACCTCCCATCTGTATCCACATGTGAGATAGCCACAAGTGTAATGACAGTGCCTTTTCAGTGCATTAACACTGCCCATGAATGGGTGTTAATGGGTGGCTGCATTGTGCTTAAAGTGGTTGATGCGTATGAGAAATCTGCAGCATAATACATGGTGGAAATATGCAGTTTGCCAGCAGTGTGGTGGCTGTGTAATACATATCATTCAAAGCAATCATCTACTTGATATGTTGAATGTGTTGTATAGACCATGCACTTATACGCGATTTGTCCGGGCATTGTGTGATCATTCATCAAAACTGTTGTGTTCTGTATATCCGCTCTGTGCGTATTTAAGCTCCTCTCCCACTCAGACAATGCAATTGGTCAATGACCAAGCAGCTCTGACAACTAAAGAGAGTAGAAGGGTTGATGGTATTATTGCTTGAATGTATGATATATGTTTATGAATTACTTTATTTATGAAGTAATTTATTTATTTATTTTTATTGAATTACTGAATTTTTGGTTTAATCACTGGGTTATAATTCATCCAGTCTGACATTATAAGCAACTCCCTTTCCAACAGAAACTCCCCAAATGTTGTCATCATTTCAACATCCCACCTGAAATGAAAGAGCATCAAATAATATTCTTCATTAATAAAATGACACAACCCTTAAACATTCACTTTAATCAGCACAACACAAGGTCACAGTGGAAGTATATCATGAAATATATAGTTCAGAAACAATGTGCCAAGAAAGAATAGGCTACTGCAAAAAGCTGTTCAAAGTACACAGGAAAAGATTACTTTCATATTTGAAGCACAGCAACACGAAAGCAAACATATATATTTTTCTACTGCAGTAAGCAGTCCTTATCGAGTACTTTTTTGTAGATAACTAGGGTGGAAAACACAGTCGTTTCTTAAAGCAGGGATATATAGTCTATAGGCCTACAGACAGCAACACGTGTTATGACTTCATTCATATCATTCTTGACTTTGCATGCATGTCCACAAGTTTCACACTTTTTGGGTGGTAGTTCACAACTTCCTACGTTATATTATTTGGTTTCTGTGTTATATTAACTGAAAATAGTTGTTCATGTGCTCATCAAGTGGTACTTTTTCCTTGTATCCTTTAAAATGTTTGCTTTTTTATAATAACTGATATGTAATTGCTGAAGCCGTATTGTATGTGTGGTGTAAATGTACAACCTAACCTTCATGTTTGCTTTTATGACCCTCAAGCATGCAATGTGGTACAGAATACACAGAATATACTGCATGGTTGTAGCTCTACTTGACTTGGCTGGAACATAAACCTTCTGATCTTCTTTGCTAAACACAAAAAAGTTCCTTGATGAAGTTGAGTGAGAGTGGGAGTATAGATACTGTACACAGCACAGATATATTCAAATAGCCCTGCTTATTACTACTGCAAACGTTTAACACATTTATATAAAAACATTTTTTCAAGCTTTGATAACAACAACAAAATTTCTCAGGAGAAGCTCAATATTGGCTTTCATCACAATGGCAATGCAAAGTAAACAATACAGACTCAAAACCAAGTGTACTGTGTGTTGTTGTGTAGAAACTGTAATATTTGTGACATAATTTAATTAAAATACACTAAGTTTCCACATATATGTATCTCTCCCTCTCTCACTTCCTTTGTCTCTCTCTCACTCTCACTCACTCTCTCTATCCTAATGTCCAACGTCGACATCCAAAACATTTCTTGTTCACTTCCGCTTCCAGAGCGGCTATCGAGTGCCACAGTTTCCAAATACACTTTCTTTGTGAAATAAAAATAACAGATTTTGAGGAGACATAGCACTAATGAAGAGGGCCCTCAAGGACCATCAGGGACCATTACAGTTGAGCAGACAGGGCCCCTTAGTACCAAGTAACACTAATGTAGAACAATGCAGCTTGAAGCGACCTCCTCTGTTGTTTTCCACCTACTCTGTTATTCTTACCCATGCATTGTTATGAAACATTCATAGTCATCATGCGGTCTGTCCCTTGTCATTGCCCTGACATTTTTGCCCAATGGAAATCTATTGTATGCTCGGCATTGTCTAGGAAGGTCAATATTTCCCTTTTCAACTCCTGGAGTCCATTCTCACAGTGTTTTTATTCTTGGTTTTTGTTTTGGCGGTGTGTTCTGATGTCCCAGTGTCCCTCTCACAGTAAAGGCTTGTGAATTGTCTATTTTAATGTGGACCTGGCAAACTACAACTGGTGATGGATTAAGCTAAGCTACTTAAATAAACATAAAGAAGTAACTAAACACAAACTAAAATAAACAAAAAAATCACCAGCTTCTAGTTGGGCGTGAAAAGTCTGTTAAAGCGTCTCTGAATGTTTCACATAGCATATGGACATTGCACTTTGCAAAGGCCCACCTTCTTTAAGTCATGTTTGACCGACGCTAACAAGTCTTCCACGCAGACAGGCAAGAGTCGAGTTTCAGACGTTGGTGCAGTTAGTGGAGGGGGGCGTGTCCACCTTGCTGCGTATCTCCTTAATGTCGTTCACTGGGGAGTCACCGGTGCCGATCTGGCACTTGAACACCTGCTTGTAAGCCTTCCGGAAGTTCTCAGACAGGAAGGCGTAGATGACGGGATTCACGGAGGAGTTGCTGTAGGCCAGACAGTGGGCGGCCACCCGCAGCACAAAGGAGGCCTGATTCAGGGGGAAGGTGCCAAACTCCACCCACAGATGAACCACGTGGTGGGGCAGCCAGGACAGGCAGAACACGACCACCACCACCAGCACTGTCTGGGCGGTCTGCAAGAGGAGGAGAGCGGAGAGGAAAGAATGTGGGATAAATAGGGGTTTAAGTTTATATCCATTTTGGATGAGGACTATGTTGTGTTAAACACCCCAAGGATAACTGACCTTCAAACTCCATCAGTAAAAATAAAATTCATTTAT
>OOFG01094536.1:0-11309 GCA_900323295.1 Molva molva | reverse complement strand
AACAACACCTGTACACACCTGAACCAACACCTGTCCATACCTGGACCAACACCTGTACATACCTGAACCAACACCTGTACATACCTGAACCAACACCTGTACATACCTGGACCAACACCTGTACATACCTGGACCAACACCTGTCCATACCTGAACCAACACCTGTCCATACCTGGACCAACACCTGTCCATACCTGAACCAACACCTGTCCATACCTGAACCAACACCTGTCCATACCTGGACCAACACCTGTCCATACCTGAACCAACACCTGTCCATACCTGAACCAACACCTGTCCATACCTGGACCAACACCTGTCCATACCTGAACCAACACCTGTCCATACCTGAACCAACACCTGTACATACCTGGACCAACACCTGTCCATACCTGGACCAACACCTGTACACACCTGGACCAACACCTGTACACACCTGGACCAACATCTGTACATTTCAGCAGCTTTTAATGGGGCAGTATAGTCTAGCAGTTTGGGTGTTGGACTGCCAGCCGAAATGTACGGGGTTCAATCCCCAACTCCGCAACCTACCTGTAGGCATCCTTGAGCTAGAAGCCTAACCCCTCCCTGCACCTGAATGACATGCATCTTAAATATACTTTAAATAAAAGCGTCTGCTGAATGACTTAATGGTGAATAGAAATACAACCATAAACAACATGTGTTGTAGTTCCCTTAGTACAATACAGTTGTTGTGTTCTTCTGCAGGACATCCATAATCTTCTGGACAGTTGGGCTGAGCTTCTGAAGGAGGCCTCTGCTATTTTCCTCCGGGCCCCGAGCTACAATAAGACCATCTTCTGCGGAAAGGGCGCCCCACTGGACAAAAAGGATCTCAGGATCCGCACCCTGCCTTTTGCCACGCGGAGAGCCACCTTCCGTGAGGTGCAGAGGGTTCACCATCTGCTCTCCACTGTTCAGACCTTTGGTAAGAGTCAGTATGGACTTAAAAACCAATAACAATCGTATGTTTTCCTTGGCATCCTGTCGTTTTATAAATGCTCTGGGGTAATGTCTTACACAGAGAAAGAGACGGACCTCTCCTTCATCTTCAGTCCTTCAAAGAAACAATGGAAAAAGACCCCCAAATCAACTGGCCAATCAAATTCCAGTGAAGAGAAAGGTACGTTGTCAATAATATAAAGGCTCACTCGACGCATGGATAATATTTTGTTTTGTTGAGCATATGTATGCATTAAGGTCCATATGCTGTAGTTCAAACATCATATGGACTGTTCAAAGATACAAGCTGTTTCTTTGTTGCTTTTGATTTTTATATTTTCTGTTGTAACATCAACAGAAGAAGAACCTGACAGTTCAGATGATGATGATGAAGAGTTGGGTGAGTCCATTCTGGAGACGGTGGAGATGGAGGTGGGAACCCTCCATCTGCGAGAGTACGAAGTTCAGCCCTCCAGACACAGGAAGAGGAGGAGGAAAAAGAAGGACAAAATGGACGATGAAGGTAAGTGTTTGACAACTCATTTAGTGTTTGAAACACTTGTTTTATTCAAGACAAATATTATTCAGATTGGTATAAATCTAAACATTGTTCCTGACAGAACTGAACACAATTGGAGTTGGTGAACAGCTGATGGAGGAAGAGGAGGAGGAGGAAGAGGACGAGGAGGTGATGCAGACTGCACCTCCTGAGAACACCTCAGAAGAAATGCCAACGAAGAATAAAGCAAAGAGGAAAGCAAAGAGCAAAAAGAAACAACTGGAAGGTGAAATTAAATGTATTCTCATTTTCTTCCAAATGAGCCCTTGTACAGTAGTAAGACATGTAGCACAACATGCTGAACCTGCCTCATTTACCCTTGTACTGTAGTAAGACTTAAAGCACAACATGCTAAACCTGCCTCATTTACCCTTGTACTGTAGTAAGACTTAAAGCACAACATGCTAAACCTGCCTCATTTACCCTTGTACAGTAGTAAGACTTATAGCACAACATGCTAAACCTGCCATTTTCACTGTCCCCATCACTTTGCTTCAAAATAATTTGTAATGATGAGTACGGAGATTGAAACGTGTATGGAAAAGATGAGGGAATCTCATCCGGAGTCTGAACAGCGATGGCTGCAGTGAAAAGCGAATGCAAATTTGAAGTCAAAGTTCACACGAGAGAGGAAGCACTGACCTGAGCCTGGTGTCCTCAGACCCCCCAGACGGCGTGGACGAGTCCTGGGAGTACGGCCTGAGAGACGGCCTCTTCACCGCCTGTAAGACCGGGGACGTCGACGGACTCCGCACGCTCCTCCAGCTTCCCGGACAGGCGGAGGTGGAGAGAGGGACCTCGGAGCGGCCTGCGGACGGTGCTTCGCTCCTGCAGCCTCCGTCAGCGCTGGCGTTGGTCAACAAACCGCTGGACTTGTCAGGTTTCACCCTGCTGCACGTCTCCTCCGCCGCCGGGCAGAAGGCTGTGGTGCAGATGCTGATGGACGCGGGGGCGGACCCAGCATGCAGGTACCACAGAAACCCTGTTTGAATATCGAACCCCATGCCCCATGCGTTGTTATCTATTGTCCAATTAACATGTTTTGGTCCTGGGTCCAGATCATCTTATTTGACATTTGCCATTTTATGCTAAAAAAGTATTAGAATCGTGTAGGTTAACTGAAAAAGGTTTATCTGAAAAGAGGCCTTCACAAAAAACGCTGATTTATAATTTCCCTCCATCAGAGATAATAAAGGGCAGACGCCATATCTGGTAGCCCCTGAGAAGGACACAAGGAACATCTTTCGTAAATACATGGCGGACAATCCTGACAAGTATGACTACAGCAAAGCACAGGTAAGATGCCCTACACATGTACGACGAGGCCCATGTAGCTGGCGGTTTCGATGTCGTATGAATTCGTTTTTTGTTTTGCCCCCGTCAGGTTCCTGGTCCGCTTACAGAAGAGATTGAATTAAAACAGACTGAGAAGAAAAAGGCCCAAAAGGCTGCGAAGAAGCAACGTGAAAAGGAGCAGAAGGAAGAGAAGAGGAAACTAGAGCTGGAAGTGGAGGAGAAGAGGAGGTTCGCTTCCCTCACCGATCGGGAGAAGGTGCGTTGCGTGGTCAGATACGAACCTTTTAAGAAGTGGGATGTTGTGATAAGGTATTGATCTGTAGTTTCCTTCACCAGAGAGCCCTGGCAGCAGAGAAGAGGTTTGCAGTGCAAGCAGCAGCAACAGGCGCCAACCTTTCCAATATTAAGTGAGTGTCCCTGTAGTCGGTTCACAGTGCAACTGATAATACAAGTTTCACTGAAACATGCATTTTGAGTCCCTGCTCACTTCGCAGGCAGAAGGTGCCCTCTTTCACGTGTGGTTCGATGTCTGTAATGTGAAACTTGTTCTCTGGCAATGCAAACTATGTGATGCTTGGGTGGAAATAGATGGGATCAGAGGATAGAAGTCTGACTTGAGCATTAAAAGGCTTGTAATATGAACGTAGTCTTATGGTTTTATCTGACTTGTGTTTTGTATTTTTCTATCTGTTGACTGTTTGTTTCCAGGAGGTGCTGGCAGTGTGGGGAGTCTCTGCTGGGAAAGATCCCATTTCAGTACCTGGACTTTACCTTCTGCACGCCTCGCTGTGTCCAGGCCCATCGCAAGGCTGGCGCCGCCCCGGCCAAAAACACTACGTAGAGCTGCATGCCGTAGAACCAATCTACCTCACCACCATGGTGACAGGAAAGGGTGTTTGTGACGCTGATTGCCATTCACCCAAATACATTGTTTGAATCATTCATAATGAAAGACATGGTAACAAAAAGCAAAAAGTAATTTATTTACTGTGCGTATGAAAGAGCAAATACAAAGAACAAGCAATAAATATATCTAAAAAATACCATTGTATCGTTAAGTATTTTGCATGAATGATTAGCTTAACCTTTAAATTATTAACACATTTTGTGAGTGAAAGCATCTATACATAATGATTAGAGGCAACACAAGTTAAAATGCATCAGACACTTGAAACACTGATGGGTAATTTAAATATGCTAATGTGACCTTAGTGGCGTTCAACCAATCATTCTTATCCTGATTTATAATCATTCAGAGAACTATTGATCGTTCCCGGTGTGTCATCTTTTTCACATTCAGGCTACCGTGAATTGAAACTGAGTGTCACCCAGATCGTGACGTCCAGGGTGCCCTGGGTGTCATGATCTGATGCCAGCGGTGCCTCAGGACCTCCCGGCTGTCCTGTTGAGGTGAGGCTGGTCCATGAACAGAACTCTCGGGGGGTCCGGGGCCCGCTCCAGCTCCAGCACGGTGATGCTGTTGGGCTGGGTGGTGCTTAGTAGTGGCCCTGGCACATACAGAGTCTGTTGAGGACCCCTGGTGGGCCAGTACCGGCCGAGATTCACCCCGTTGATCCACACCTGACCCTTGAACACACAACCACGTGTTCATTTAGCGTTTCTTAATCGCAATGCTCTGAATGGTTTTCTCTCAGAACCCCTAAAGTAAAACGGCCCATTTAACTTTGCACAGGACTATTCTGGAGCACGTTGACGTTGTAGACGTCAAACCCCTTCACACTTCTCCTTACCTTCGACCAATCATTGAGCTTGAGGAAGGTGTCCCATGCCAGCCCATTAGGCTGCAGGGTTCCCGTGTAAAACACGGGCCCAGCCGAGGGCTCCTTCTGGCGGACTGGGAGCCTGTGTGGAGCCTCCGAGTGGGGCCATCCACCAGCGATGGCTCCGTCCATGTCCAAAGGATAGATTTCCCAGTCGGTCAGCACATCACTACCCAGGAACAGGGTGCCCAAGATGCCCTGTGGTGAAGCACAGAGCTGGTTACTTATTCACTGTCTAGGGCTTGAATGATATACTAGGAGTAAAGCTCACAAATATATCATAGGTGTACATGTGTGTGCGAGAAATAGGGAGATTTCTCTAGACTTGAAGTTAGTTCCTTGCCTTGTGGTCATTGATTTTGCTGCCAAAGTTCACTCTGCCCATGTTCTCCACTAGAAGGTCCATGGTATCTCCCTGCTTCCCGGAGATGTTCATTACCAGGGTGGTGTCCCTCTCCAGCATGCCTTGGAACACCTGCTCAGAAAAGTACAAACCGTAGAAACTCAGTCCAGAACCTCAATATTTCACAAACAAATCCGGGGTCCGATCATCTAAATCATTGGCCGAATAGTTAAAAAACCTAAATATTCAATGTTTATTTACATGTTTTTTCCCCAACATCGCTCCTGTATGGACGGACAACAAAGGAGTTATTGTGAGCTCCTACCCCATTGACGGTGACGTAGGCGCGGTCATGAACTCCATTCAGAGGAGATATGAGTGGAGTGGGCTCCCAAAGCTCCCTGGGCAGTTTGGTCCGATACAGCATATATCCATAGTACTGAACACACAATGGAGAACATGTATGTTACAGGCTCGGCAGTCTAGAAGTTCCCTATTTTTTATTTTTTCCTAAAAGGAGTCACTGGAACACACGATGGTCCACCCCGTCAGATGTCCTCCATAGTACCTGCTTCATCTCCTCAAAGGTCAGGAGGTACTGAGATTTCACGGGCCCTTGTGGTGAAAACATGTTCAGAAGACTGGAGATGTTTCCAACCTGTGAAAGAAGAACCGTACTTCATTGTTGATTCTCAAATAGTTTTATCCAAAACATGCGACACCATTTTACTGATGAAGAGAGTCAGGTCAGTGAATTTGTTGACTTGGGAATCCATTGGAAGCCTTTAATGTGATCAGCAGGTACGTCAACACTAAATGCTGACCTTTCTTAGGGTCACGAAGCCGTAGGCAAACTTGGGGGTGGCTGGTGGCATGGGTCCAGCTGGAACATCTCTGAACTGAATAGAAATACGAAACAATCGGCAAAAGCAAGTCAGACACAGACCCCCCAATCTAACAAAAGATTAACATTTCTGTTAATCTTTTAAGAGTTATTCTGTCTATTTCATATAAATCGGTGTTGATCACATTTCTTTGGCACCGCCATTGTTTTGAATTTCTGCTTCTTCGTCATGATCTGAAATTACTTTAACAAAGGAATAAAAAAGCCTTGTTAAAGTTCTAAATAAAAGTCGTAAACTTTATTCGGCAGTTTCCTGATCTCTTTCCTTGTTAAGAGTTTAAGTGTTGTACTTTCCAAAATAATCTGCAGAGAGGAACGGAACGTGAACCAGGGGAGGATCCTCCCCCCTGACGCCTCCATCACCATGGTGACGGTACCTGCTTGATGACGTCCCTGATGAGCAGCAGCTTCTCCGTGGGGTCCCCTGCTTCAGTCAGCGGGGCGTCGTAGTCGTAGCTGGTCACCACCGAGCGGAACCGGGTGTCGTGGTCGGCACCTGCAACAGCGGCAATGTTCATATCACACAAAACAAGCTCATAAGAACAGTCCTACTGTTGACATGTTGCTAATGCTACGTAGCCTCTTGACCTCACCGTTCCAGTAGCCAAAGTTAGTCCCTCCTTCGAACATGTACCTGCGAAAGAAAATAAAAAATGGTGGAATGCGTAGAATATACCCAACGGCGCGCATTTTTAACGCCCCAGTGATTGTAGTAGGTCAACTAAACATTTTCTCTTTACCCCTAAAGTAAATCATATGATTTAACACCCCCATGATATTTACTGAAATGTATTGAGATCAAGATGGCTTACATGTTGACGTTGGCTCCCAAGGCCAGCATCTCCCTGAGCATTTTGCTGACCTTCCATTGGTTGACCTGTGCATGCACCTCCCCCCAGTGGTCCAGCCACCCTGTGTAGAACTCTGAGTTCACCTATAGGATGGCCACGTGTTATAAGCCATTGTATCCATAATCTCGTTATATATATATACCGTACATTAATACATGTTAACGGGATATTTCAACCGTCTCACCAGGGGCCCGTGAGGTTCAAACCTCCTTTGTCTTTGGAAGGCTGTCGTTATGTTCGTATCTAAATAAAACAAATAAACATTGAAACGTTTAAGACATTGGCATCAGACAGATATAGTAGTGTCCACCCAGATGTATGATGGCTAGATCAGCCTACCAGTTCGTACAATCCACTGGGTAGCCTGGTAGGTTGATCCATCAATAATCTATCAAACATCTGGGTAGAAAATCCCACGTGTGACGTCACTGTAGGGTCGATTTTGAAATGGCTTAATCGACATCAAGTACTGTCCCTTTAACCTGGGAAGGCCCTAGATGCCTGCGTTAGCACAAGTTACCGACCGCTGCCAAAGTCGATGGTGGCGTACATGCCCTGGAGAGAACCGCAGGACATCTCCTTGTCCGTGTTTCCGTCCGTGGTGAAGAGCAGCGTGTCCGCGCCCAGGAAGTAGCGGAAGATTGTCTGCAGGGTACGCATGTAGTTGTAGTCGCAGGTGTGGTAGCTTCCGTACTCGTTCTCCACCTGCAGCACGGGAGGGGTTCAAATGAACAGGAGCCATGGCTGACTTCCTAACCGTTGCATCACGAGTCAACAGGCAGAACCTTAACAGGATGGTCTAACGTCGTACCTGAACGCTTATGATGTTGCCCTTGTTGGAGTACAGCCACGGCCTCACTTTGGGCAGGAGGATGTTCAGCCAGTTGCTGACAGCCTGCAGGTAATCTGCCATGAAGGGAAACCAGCTCAGCAGGGAAATGAAGGACAAATCAACCAACAATGAAGAAGGTGTTGAAGTTTGTTTTACCTGTGTCGGACGAGCGGAGTAAGATGTTTGGTTTCTCAAGGAGCCACGCTGGCAGCCCGCCCTGAGGAAGGAGAGACAGAAGAGATTCCTCAGGTGGTTTTAAGGAGATATTGATTTCTGGAAACAAGAGTAGAGAAGCTTTAAAGAGGATGTAGATAAAAGCTCTGCCTTTATCACAGGAAGTGATCTCTAGAATTAGATTAGCAGCAGGGTCATGTGAGGCTAGCCCAGTCTGCTTCCTGAATGACATACAATATAATACCAATACATGGTTAAGGCCTATGATGTACTAAGCCTAAACCATGTAGGCGTGTTGTTTCTCAGTGCATTACACTTAAACACAGAGAAACAACACATGGCTAAATCTGAAAGGCCTTATCCGCATTACGAATGATTCAAATAGTCGTTGTGAAACCATTGGATGATTAATAACCAGGTATTTATGAAACATGTGTTCACCATCTCCCATTCTGCACAGATGTAGGGACCAGGGCGCAGGATCACCAGAAGTCCTATCTTATTGGCCAGGTCCAGGAAATGCTCCAAGTCTCTGTCCCCGGTGAAGTTATACACCCCCTGCACTGGCTCGTGGAAGTTCCAAGGCACATATCTGTTCAGAAGAAGATATCATTCTGCTTTCAATTCATAATCTCATAAATCAATCCACATTTAAACCTTATTCATCATACAGGGTTAACTTACATCTGGACTGCATTGAGTCCAGCCATGTACATCTTGACAAGTCGGTCTTTCCAGTAGTACCGTGGGATTCTGGAGTAGTGAATACTGCCCGATATGTACTGAAAGGGCTTTCCATCCTTGAGAAAACAGTTGTTTTTGTAGTCTATGGAGAAAGTTCGGTCGCCATTAACCTGCAAGAATATATAAGAGCAACAATTCAACCACCAAACCACCAGTTTTAAAATAATAACAAATCAATCACACCACGACCATAACTACTAACTACTGTATTCACAACTGTATCTTTATCTCTAGACACAACCCTCCCTATTTATGAAAATATAAGTCTTATGTAATTGTATTTGATGGTGTAAAACTCACCAATATTGCATCTTAAAAAAATCAACGTTTGTCATGTAGGAGCAACTTTCTGTCAAGAAGTCTGGAGCGGCCCATCACTTCAGAACTGAATAACTGGCAAATGTTGATTTTTGTGAAACCGAAAGCCTGCCGATACAAAGAGACGACTCAAGCTGTCCGTAGATGTTCAATACTGATGTATTTATCACCATTAAATACAATCACGTAAGACTTTAGCTTCAGGGAGGGTTTAACTTGACGTTAGCAGCGTCAGAATAAACAACAATGGAAAGGTTTACAAGTAGAATTAAGTACTATTGCTTATCTTTCGTTAATGTTTCTTACCAAGTTTCCTTTAACAGCTAAATACGCAAAGTTCACTGCAAGGACGAGAAATATCTTTACTTTCATGTCCACGGATTTTCTGTGGGGTAATTGTCTCAAACTGTATATGCTCAAACTGATGAACGTAATGAGGACCGAGGCTAGATCACTCTAATGTTTTGACTGAATGTCTAATTGAGAAGGCAACATCAGGCGAGCAGCACAACTGTTCTGGATCCAGAACGCAGTCATGTGAGGGTCGCAGTGCGCCTGCAGCCCGCTGGGCCCTAAATACCACCGGGTTCTGTTCATCTGTACAAATCGGTGAAATTATACTGAAGCTGGTATTCCCGGGTATATCGCCTTCGAAAATAAATTAATGTAGGCTATGCATGAATTTTAACTAAATAGAAGGCTAGATAAACTTCTTTTTTTTAATATACTTTTTTTACTAGATCTAAACATAGTTTAGTTTATCATCATAATTTCTTCTTATTGAAATAGTGTTTTTTTATATTAGCAAGCAACTGGTAACGTTGTGATGTTTAAATTACACTAGATGGCGCTGTAAAACCTCCAACTTCAGCAAATCAAAATGACAGCTCGGTGTTGGATGAAATGCGTCGAAGGGAAAAATGAATCATCTTCAAACTTCCCCATTATCATTACCCTTCAGTTTCCTTATCTATTCCAAGATACAATCCACTGTTCCAAAGTATTCCTGGTATTCATCATGTGTGGTGCACTGCTGCCATGGAATAGTCTTACATCATTGACTGACAAATATGTATTATATCTCTGTAATGTAAGCAAGTACACCTTGGCAATATTATGCTAACATTAGTCTGCATTAGCCGGTTCAGCTCAATGCGTGTTTCCACACATGCACGCACACACATGCATATGCACTTACACACACACACAAACATATATGCACATATACGCACACATGCATTCACATACACCACACGTAGACACACACACACACACACACACACACACACACACACACACACACACACAGAGAAAGAGAGCGATGGAGAAGCATGTGTGCCTACACACAGTCAGAGTGACCATCTTCCAATGCTCTTTCACTAATACTCTTTTCTCCACCCTTTAGCACCAATGATCCCTCCATCTCTACAGTGATCCTTCCTGTGCTGCCTCTCTGCCCATTAGTCTCTCTTGATCTCCAATAGCCAAGCGATCCCAACTGCAGATAGGGCGCGAGGCTGGGCTCTCTGGCTCATTAGCCTACTGTCAGACAGATAATTGTCCTGGGAACCGGGTGACGGAGGACAGGCACCACGCGTGTAATTCGGTTACGGGTGGTAGAGTGCCATTTCACGTTAATGAGAGCACACATCGATACCCCCCCGGCTTTGAGACCACTGACTGAGCTGGTGAAAATCGACGCTCAAACCACAAAAAACAATCCAACGACTGACTCTTAATGCCCGCTAAGTCGCTCGCTTGCCCTTGCTTCCACCACCAGTGGTCAGAGAGAGAGAGAGAGAGAGAGACTGCTCCTATTACTGGCTCCTACAAATGGCAGACACTACCAATGCAGTAGTCCAAGCTCCCTCTAAGCATTATTCTCCTTAGGGAATCAAATGGCATTCGTTGGGATTGGACTCATTTTCCTTTGAGTTCCTCTCGTGTTTTATGAGTTAATAAAAACCCCAGACGAGACGTTCCTCCTCCAGTAATTAAAGGGGAGGACTCCTGCGACGAGACCAGAGAGAAATAGACCTACCTCGGGGATGGGTGTGACCCTGATGATGTCATCACGCCACAGAGGGGGTTATTAGCTTCAAACAGTCTCTCTCTCTCGCTCTCTCTCTCTCTCTCACCCCCCTCTCTCTCTCTCCCCCTCTCTCTCTCTCCCCCCTCACTCTATCTCTCTCTCTCTCTCTCTACCCCCCTCTCTTTCTCTCCCCCTCTCTTTCTCTCTCTCTCTCTTAAAGAAAAGCCCTTTTGTTCGGTCCCTCTGTCTCGAGGAGCCAAGTGTAGCCAAGGCTCAGCCAACATACAGTATCAATCTATACAGTCATTAGATGTGTGTCTGGTAGAGAATGAGCATGCTGCTACACAGTGTGTGTCTGTGTGTGTGTGTGTGTGTGTGTGTGTATCATAGAAGCTAAAGAAAGACAGTTGTTTGTTTTCGAATGGTTAAGCCGGCAGAGTATTTCCCATGGAGAAACAATCACAAATGAAGAGAATGATATAAGGAACTACTGAGTCAGCAACATCTCCTCT
>OOFG01094534.1:0-12195 GCA_900323295.1 Molva molva | reverse complement strand
TTTCCCGCCATTTTGAATTATGTGAAAAACACTAAATTCCATAAGGATCCAAGGTTTTTTGACTTAGACAAAAATCCTTTGGTACATACCATCTATGGACAAATGTCTACCACCCGTCTTTAAGGGAAGTCTGTACAATAAAAAATAAAGCCCCCAGGAGCCATTAACCTAAGAAAAAGGTGTGGCTTAAAAACGCGAAAACACTTAAATGCTTATATCGACATCAAGATGGATTCCTATGATCTTGAGTCCGATACAAAGGTTGTTCAGGATAAAATTCTGAACAAGATGACATCCACGTTTTTTCAATTAGGGCGTGGCATCGAAATGGGCGTGGCCTGATACTAAAATGACCACAGTTCCTCGACGGTATGTTTGATTTGAACGGGACCAACTTAATGACTGTTAAGGACCAAAGTTCTAACTGCTCAAGTAAGATGAAGTCGATTGACAAAACAACATGGCCGCCAGAGGCTCAAAATCGTCCAATAAAGTTGAAGGAGCCAAAAGGCGGGGTTAACTTAAGCCAATCATCATCAAACTTGGTAAAGAAACATAGGCAAAGGTTACCCAGGCTAGATTTCATCCAAATCGGACTATAGGGGGCGCTACAGCGATCAATTGAAAACTTTAAAGATGCTTAACTCCTCAGCCTTTTGACGTACGGTAATGAAATCACCAGATCCAAGCTGAGGCTATTCCAGTGTTGTCAACCTTATGCCAACAAAAAAGGTCTTAATAGTCTGCGTCAGGGTCTTAATGGTCTGCGTAAGGGTCTTAAGGGTCTTAATGGTCTGCGTAAGGGTCTTAATGGTCTGCGTTAGGCTTGGCCCCCGATAAATGCTGCTTGCAGTTTTAATTATTATTATAACGGTATGTTCCCATACACACTCATAGGAAATTAACTATTCACAGTATGTCAATTGGGTGATTTGATTAGAAGGTTACATCAGTGCTATCAACCTGCAGGAAGTAGGAGAAGACACACAGTTATTAAGCGCTTTGACAATAAAACTGATTTAAGTAATATTGATTATGCACTCTATATGTTTTTTCTTAGTAAATGAGGATATAACTTTTAATAGCAAATGCATAATATAATTGCAAAGACACCTCAGAGAGGATTAAAATGGTCAGAAATTAGAAAATAAAGAATTTAAGAGGTATGACATGCAGAATTGGCTTCTATATGGTCCAAACAGAAATTCGTATCAAGATCATTTACATTTGGTCCATTTCTATAGGTCAAAAATGTCTACTATAAAGCTTGTACCAGGGGCACTGCTAGGATTTGACGACGCCCATGGCTTGTACATTGCGAAGTTCCCATCGCAATGACCACCGCCATATTGGGAGCAAATGTTATTGTGTAGGTTGTTTTTTTGGTCTTTGATTAGTCATTAGTCGTGAAATTATTTGTCATTATCGGAAATCCTTGTTGGGTTTGAAACGGCCGCAGCGTTTCTCATGCGAGACGTGGCAAAACAAAGTATTAATTATCCTAGGTTATGGTATATTTACGTAAATTTGGGCCCTGCAGTAATATGGGTGACCATCTTGGAAAATTGCTGGAAAATCTATGATTTTAAGTGGATAACGTTTTTTACCCAAAGAGAGTTACAGCAGACAAGCCGGAAGGACTCAGCCTAGGCAAGATGTTGCTCCATCTCTATATTCAAACGTTCACATATCTTGAACTTGACACATTCCCTGCATGGGACTATCGGCATACTGAGATAATTCATCTTGCAATAATGATATTGTGCAGCTCTGCTTCAAATCTGTTATCATCACACCAAATATTGGTCTCTTCAATGATAAAAACCAGAATGTTAATAAGAACAATATTAGTGGGAGGCATATTGATGAAGAAAAATAACATTAATGCTTATAATGTTTATGCCATGAATGATTGATCATAAGTGTATCAAATTGATCATCCATAGTTTTTAAATGGAAATAATCATTCCTACCATCATCAATAATAGCATGCTTATGTAATGAAATTATGAATACATTCATTTTGGCCTTCAGACAGAATGACTAACTGGCACATTATTATGATATGATGTTTGTGTATATATGTTTTGTCCTCACATGCATTTTCCTGTGCTCATTTTTACGCCCAGATTAACACATGTCCTTAATTCAGTCTCTTCTCACAGGTTTATTGATTTTCATAAAATTTGAATCTGAACAAATGGTAAATTTAGAAATGTATCACATGTAAATATAAAAACATTTATGCACATCCTACTATGAATGATAGAAGAGAACACCAGCTTCCGTATGGCTTGCACAAACGGACTACCTCGATGAATATCAATCATAAACATTAACAATTCTATTAAGGCTAGGCTACATCCTGATCCTAGGTTCAAAGGTAATTTCCTGTAGTTCAATGTTCTAGGTCAACCACTAGGTGTCATTAAAAACTAAAATGAATGTATAACATAACAGAATGCAACGGAAACAGAACAATGAATCCTGTTAGTTAATATTTTTGTGCGTCACTAAATGTCTTCTCACATCCTAAACTTATTCCACTTCTTTCGATTACATCATCTACTCTGATTGTGGTATTATGGTTAATAGTTTTCTTTGATTGAGACTTTGTCCTAAGAAAATGTAGCTTTCTATCACAGAAGGACAAAAATGTAAATCAAATTACATCTTGATAATACAATCTATTTTCGTCCTTGTTGGTCAGCCAGCCATATGCAATGCAATCACTGAAAGAGTCAAGTATGGCCCTAGAGTCATATGTTATGACCCCTGATCGAGACAATCAAAGGTTATCATCGTAGCCTACTCAATATTTATATATCCTAATAATCTATTTTGCTACTATTAGTATACTTACAGACTGCCTACTTTGCCAACTATTGGGTCACATCATCTCTGGAATCCAAAATGATAATATTGGCCAACTAATCTTAAAATGTAGCATTATTTATGATGGAGACAATAGTTTCAACCCCATTGACACTAAACAAGTGAAACAGCTTGTCGTTCAAATTATTAGTTGGAGTAACCTACTACTCAGCTAAAGACATCAATATGTCATTTAAACGGAATCGATAAACAAAAGATACATATCGAATACATTTATACTCAAACATAAGTATATAACCGTGATGTATACAAAAACATCACGGTTTTTGCTAGACGACAATCATGTTTAAGATATATCAGAATTAAAACGTAATGAAACAGAATTCTTTGCTTCAGATATGAAAAGCAGGAAAGGTACTGCGAGTTCCCAAGTGGAAAGGGCGTGAACAAGTTACATACGAAAACGGAACACTTACATGTAATTGGTTGGTACTCCGAGTGGCAGCATTGCTCATCAAATCACTAGGCTTCCTGGATCTAATCGAGATTTTCCTACCGGTTCTATAAAACTAACCACGAGTTGGCGTCGAATGGGAGAATCCATCTTGAAGAGAGCTCTCCGTTCTGTGACCAGTAAGCGGCATTTCAAGCATCCATTACGCTTGTTTTCATAATTGTATTATTCTGTAAGTACCGTGCTATCGTTAGATCACTCTTTAGTTGAAAGACTAGGTTTTCTTTTCGCATTTGAAGTAACAAAGCATGCAATGTTGAGCACGGCCTCCGCATTACGTAACTGCGAATTTGGTAGTCCGATTCCTGCTTGGTTTCGTTTGTGCGATAACGAGTTACATTGTTGCCGGTGTTTGTTTCTTTTTAGAAGGGTTGCGGATGCTCGACCAGTTCGACTTTGAACTAAACCACACATTTGATTACATCCAGTCATGATTTAAATCGCGATTTTCTTTGACTGTATGGGACGCCATCGAGCCGGCCAAGATGGTGGAGGAAATGTTCTCACTGGCCAGGCATAAATGGCGTGCACAGCGTTGGTTATATATTACTAAAGCACTGTATCGTTTCAGGTTAAAGGAATCGTTGTAGTTCAAACATGTCTGACACTGAGCAACAGTTTATGGAGACATCAGAAAACGGTCACGAAGGGGAAGAGGATTATAACGGAGCCGGGCATACCGAAGAGGGGAACGGAGGCGAAGCTGTAAACGAATGCGAGGGCGCTGGGCCCGAAGCCTGTGCGGAAGAAGGAACAGACGCCGATTCTCAAAACGGAGCATCGGAAGGCGGCCAGATCAACGCCAGCAAGGGCGAGGAGGATGCAGGGTACGTTATATTTCGTTACATTTGTGGAAACTGCGAACATGCGCCCATCTTTTGCCTGGATCCTTTGTTCAGTTGGGCTTTGTTGGCGCCATGTGCAAAGCGGAGGGGGGATGGGCATTTTGGCAAGGATCAAAACCAACAAGCAATGACTGCTACTTTAGTATGCACCATGTTCAGCGCATTTTACGACCAAATTACATGCATGTCGGCTAAGTTGACTCTAAAAACAAACCAAATGCGTTGTACAGTAAGATTCCATTGCATTTCTACGTCATCGGCTGCAACAGATGCGCTGGAGTACATTGAGCGCTTGTCGAACATTCAGTCCCCCAAAAGCAGCAGTTGTGGTAGTGTTCAAATATGTGACCATATCCCCCCCTTTTTTTTGTTAGGAAAATGTTTGTCGGAGGTCTCAGTTGGGACACTAGTAAGAAGGATCTCAAAGATTACTTTTCTAAATTTGGTGAGGTAACTGACTGCACCATTAAGATGGACCAGCAGACCGGCCGATCAAGAGGCTTTGGCTTCATTCTCTTCAAAGAAGCAGCAAGTGTAGAAAGGGTGAGTAGAGCATTTGAGTTGTGGTGTGTGTGTGCGCGCGCATATCTCTGTATTTAACAGTTGGAAGGGAAATGTTGAACAGACCCAACTAACCCTTAACTGCTCTGCCCAGGTCTTGGAACAGAAGGAACACCGGCTAGACGGCCGACAGATTGACCCCAAGAAGGCCATGGCGATGAAGAAAGAGCCAGTGAAGAAAATCTTTGTAGGGGGCCTCAACCCAGACACAGAAAAAGATGTCATCCAGGAGTATTTCGGAACCTTTGGAGAGGTATGTTGTTCTTCTTGGTAGTGTGCTTAAAGTTTCGTATTGGTTGTTAATCTGCTCTTGCCATTTAATCGAACAACTCTTCGTGCTTTTTCTTTTCCCGTGGAACACGCATTTCACTTCCCAAAATGTTTAGATTGAGACAATCGAGCTTCCGCAGGACCCAAAAACCGACAAGAGGAGGGGTTTTGTATTCATCACATACAAGGATGAGACCCCTGTTAAGAAGGTTTTGGAAAAGAAATTTCATAACGTCAGCGGAAGCAAGGTAGACCACTGCAAACACACAGTACTAATGCATTCATCATTCAAGTTGCCCTGCTTCTTGTGAGGATGAAGTGGTAATGTTGCTCTGTTATTGTGTGTTTGTGCGCTTGTTGCTCCAGTGTGAGATTAAAATAGCCCAGCCCAAAGAGGTGTACCAGCAGCAGCAGTATGGCAGCCGCGGCAGTGGATATGGTGGGGGTCGCGGCAGGGGTCGTGGAGGTAAGTATCACCGCCTGCATATTAAAAACAAAAAAGCTTCAAGGCCTAGCAGGAGCGTCTGTGGTCTACGTTGACAATGGCTGACCGTCGGTGGTTGCAATGTGCCGTTTGTTCAGGCCAGGGGGGGCAGAACTGGAACCAGGGCTACAACAACTACTGGAACCAGGGCTACAACCAGGGCTACGGCGGCTACGGACAGCAGGGCTACGGAGGCTACGGCGCCTACGGAAACTATGACTACTCGTATTACGGCTATGGGGGTGGCTATGACTACAGTAAGCGATAACTGCCCCCCAGAAAGAGAAGCGAATGAGAGAAACTTTATTTTTCTTGGTCCTCCTTGTTGTACAGAAGAACTCAGTCCCTTTTTCTCTTGTCCTCCAGACCAGGGCAATACAAGCTATGGGAAAACTCCAAGACGTGGAGGCCACCAGAGTAGCTACAAGCCATACTGATCACATGTAGTGCAGGTATGCATTTTTGCATCATCTACGGTAATGACAACCTAGCTGTAACCATTAGTGCCTTTTTGACTCAAAATTTCTCCATCTAGTCTAAATCCATTCAAACATTGTGTTGGAAAGGGGCGGGGTCGGGGTTTGCTGTGCCTCGGGGGTCTGTAATCATTAAAGATGGATTCATTCCATGTGCCAACCATTTTAAGATGCATCCCTACAAACACTACTGGATCAATAAGGGTTGAGATGGTGGTGGTTTAGATTCAAAGAATGAGGGGCCCTTTTTCAGTGGGGGTGCTAGGTGTGGCAGCTAGTGGCCCCTTTCCCCCCTCTTTCTGTGTGTCTGTGTCCATTTTAGCTGATGTGTAAATGACATCCATACACGTGTCTTGTCACTTGACTGCATGCCGTGTGTTGCGTATCGACTGAGTAACGTTAAGCATCGTGTTTTTCTTTTAAGGTCTAAAGTAAGTAAGACAAGGAACCCATGGTCTGACCACAGCGAACATGGGCTCTGGCTTTTCCTTTGGAGTTGGCTGAAATTTGGACTCATGCTCCATTTGTACAGATCAAGTGAGGAACTGGGGAAGCAAATGTCACTTTTCCACTTTTTATTTTATATTGTTTTGTGTCCATTTACATTTCCAGAGATGGAAGTGTTATTTTTACTGTACTTTTTGGTACCTTTTTGAATCTAATGTATTGTATGGTTGTATTTTACATGTCTACTGGATTTACCAACACGCAGGAGCTGGAGCTTTTAAAGCTCATGAAATAAAACAATTTTGCTTATTTTCCTTTTTGGTGTTTCTAGATGTTTAGTTACTTTATAATTTTTCCCTCCCGTGCTGGATGAGAGTTGCATGGCTTGGGATGTGGGGTGAAGCAGGATAAGGGATTAAAATAATCAAACGATTTCATTGTAAGCGTGTTAAGTGAATGTTTGCAGTTGGCAAAGTAGACGAAAACAACCAGCATTTCTAATTTCGTTTTTCTTTTGGCTTTTAAGGAAATTCTTCCCCCTTTTCATGTTTGCAATTTTAAGTGGCTTTACTAGTGTAATGATATACCCCGAAGCGCAAGCTTGTTAATGTAAGAGGGCACTCCCTCTCTCACTGGAAACTCATTCCTCTAGTGTCTTGGGCAAATTGGTAGAAATAAACTTTTTGTTTATATTACACACGGATCCCTTTGTTATTATTTGTAAAACTAATGTTAAATGTTTTTTGTACTGTTAAATGGCTTGCGTGTTCTGTCTTGGTAATGCTAAAACCTCAACAGCTGGAAAGCAACGGCAGAGGGCTTCACTGCCTGTGCAATGACTTAAGTTCCAATAGTCCACTAGCTCTGTAGCTGCGAGACATGGGTGTTGGTGGGGAACACGGGTCCTAAAAGGTTGACGGTAGTGCTCTGGTAAGTGTATATCCCAATGACTTATCTTAAGATCTCTTACAAAGGTATCTTCATTCTGAGTGGGTCATTTTGGGCGAAATGCCATGGATGGAAAAAGTGATGTAGAGGTAATGAGGTATACTTAAACAAAGACAATAATTCAGTATTTTTCAGTATTGTTTTTAATATTTTGGCATATCCAGTTGACATTTCGGGATCTGCAGTAGTTATCCTCAGTCATCATTGGTTTTGGATTACTCTGGATTAAGGTTAGGGAGTGATCACTGGCATGTCTAAAAAAAAAAAAAAAACGAGTCATGCGTTACGGTTACTAAGTTTTAGCCCAGTATTCATTATAGAGCTTCCTGCTCTGCTTTATATTTATTGAATTTTTGTCTAGAAGTGTTAAATGAGAGCTGAGGATAGTTGTTACACTTTTGCCAAAGTGAAAATTAGAATATTTAATTACTTTTGTTGAAACCAAGTGAGGCATTAAGTTTTTTCACATTTCTACCTCTGAACCTTCTGAATGTGACCATCGAACAATGTCTAATGCTATTAAAGTTTTTCTACAGGTTTATCGAACATTAGATGTCTTATTTTTTTCTCGAGTTGAGATTTTTTAAATATATTTCAGGGATGGGTCATAGTTTTACTGAGACTAGTTGAGCATGAAGGTTTATTGCTTATGTTTTAAATACTTTTATTGAGGTTATTTAACTTCACTTACCTGTGAGAATACGGTCAATTTTCTCTACCACAAGTTCTGCGTCTTCTATGCTGAAGCACATTGGGGGCTTGAATTTGATCACACTCTCAAATGGGCCATCTGTACTTACAAAGATTCGCTCCTCTTTTAACCTGTTCAAAGCATATTAAATGTTACTCACTTTCCCAGTGTGGCAATTGAAACAAAACCAAAGACGTACCGTTGTATGTCGTTAACATTATGTGGTCCTATGTGTTGATCTTTCAGAGTTGTGTACATATAAAGTAAAAGGGAAATTATTTTGAACACTTGCTCTGTGGCAAAATGAACACTAATCCTGCACACCTTCTCACCTTTTCACCACCATTGATGCGACATCTGTGGCCGGAGTCCTAAGCTTTCTGTCGGTCACCAGTTCCAGACCAAGAAAAAGCCCTACCCCACTGTTAAGTAAGCGTTATGGCATTAATATGATGATAAATAACATTCACTTGAATACGCACTAATTTAATAGTGTCCACTAGAGGGAGCATTGATACAGTAACTGTGGTAAAGATTCATTCTAGGATGACTTGTGTATGAAACTGAGTGCAATGTTGCTTTTCTTACTTGGATCCATAATGAGCTCTAGAGTTGCAACTGACTTGCTATGTCTTGGTATGATTTCCTTGCCACATATTCTACCTTTCACTATACTGAATTTTTGGCACATGTCTGAGATTTCTCAGAGAAGTTGTATAAACCAGCACTTCCAGTAACAGTTTTTAACTAAGTATACAACTTTTCCTTTTCCATGAGGGAAATCCAATATGCAATGCAATTCTAACCATGTCCGGATAAGCATATACCCTTACCGGACATCCCCAACTATCTGATGTTTGTCTCGAAGCATGGTGAGCAAGTCTTTAAGATGTGCCCCCACCCTGGTCGCGTTCCCTCTCATGTCTTCTTGCTCTATGACATTTAGGACCGCCAAGCCAATTGCACAAGACACTGGGTTCCCTCCAAACTGCATGGAATACAAGGGACATACAAATAAATCATTGTGTGTAGTCAAATGTTAGCAGAATTTCCGTTTAGGTAAAAATATTAAAAAAAAACATGTTAAAGTATTTAAAACATTTTTGCCACAGATTGTGAAACACAATGTCCCGGGTAATTTCACCGTGTTGAAGTACTCCACTCCAGTGTCCGTGAAAGCTCTAGCTATCTCTTCCGTCGTTGCCACGCATGCCAGAGGATGGCCATTTCCCATGGGCTTTCCCATTGTCACTATGTCGGGACAACACGCCTCCCCTTGCATTTGAAAGCCCCAGAAGTGACTTCCAACCCGGCCGAACCCTGTCTGCACTTCATCTACCACAAGCACTCCACCAGCTGAGCGCACGTATCTGCAGTCAAAAGCAAAGTTGGCGCCATGTTATGTTCCGTTTGTTTTGCATGTTTTCGTATAGTATGTCTTGGTGGAGCCATTACTCACTCTGACGCTTTAGTTAAGTATCCTTGCGGCAAAATGATTTGACCTCCAACACTTGGCAATGATTCACAAAAGAATGCAGAGATCTAGGAACAATTAAGAATGTAAAAAAGGGTTAGGAGGATTACTTAATGCCACAATGATAGTTATCGCTAGTGTTTTTCAGATAATGGTCCATTTCATCAGGGTTTCCTTAGGCTTTATTGACTGTCCGCGGCATACCTTACGTCCTTTGCTGTGCACGTCATCGATCACATCTTTAATAGTCTCTGCGTATGCTTTCCCTGGGTTTGGATGGTCTTCTCGGTACAATCCCCTGTAGATATCGGGTAAGGGTGCCTGTAAGGAAGATATGGTATCCAACCGTTGCTGTTTAAAAATGCCACAGTACTCTTTTCTCAGGTTTGTGAAATGATGCTTACAGAAGGATACACACCACATGAACCCAATCTTTCTGACCGGCCAGTTTTCGGAACTTGTACGGACTTATGTCGATGAGGGACTTGAGATGACCATGGTATGCACTGGCACAGAATAGTTTGATTATAACCAATATACGAGTCTGGAGTCAGAAAATGTTAAACATTGTAAACCCTTATAAAAAAAACCTTACTGATCTAGAACAATCACATCTTCGTGTTGGGTGTACTGCTGAGCCAGACGCAGAGCAAGATCGTTGGCCTCAGATCTGCCAAGTCAATATGCAATGTATGTAAAATCGTGTTAAAGGACTACTTAGAATGATATGGCACTTAGGGGTTATGCAGAAACTATTTACCCTGAATTAACAAAGTAGAAAACGCAGAGTTTGTCAGGAAGAGTCGCAGACAGTCGATTTGCATACGAGATGATATTGTCGTGCAGAAAGCGAGAGTTTGTGTTGAGGAGCTCCATCTGAGCTGTTGCGGCTTGTGTGACGTCTGGGTGACAGTGGCCCACTGAAAAGAGAAGGAATGAAATAGTTTAGAGGAGCCATAATCTTCAGATATCCATGCACTCACGGGCTATGTTTGATTGGTGAATTTAGTTAATATTTTACCATGGTGGACGTTGCTGATGCAGTCCAAGTAGCGTTGGTCATTCTCGTCATATAAGTATTGTCCTCGAGCTCTTACTATTTTAACTGGGTCGTCTGCATAAAATAATTTAATGGATTGCCTACCAATAGAGAAAAAACATTGTTTATAATGGAATGTAGGTCAATCCATTGCACAATTCTGAAATATGTCACTTAACCCTCCCGTTGTCCTCATATTCTGTGTACGCCCTGTGTCCTCAGGGTCAAACTGTTCCGCCTTCACTACCCCCCCAATTAGCACATGTCGGGCAGTATGCAAGTGCACAGCCTTTGCAGATATATTGTATGTGTTTTACAGTCGTTCTTTGGTGGGCAGATCTGACACTTCTTCCTCTTACTTGCCCCAGCTGGGGCAGTGGCTGGGGCAGAGGGCTACATCAGGTATATCACGTGATGTAGCCCTCTGAACAGCTTTCACAACTGGAGATGCTCCCTTCTTTCGATGAATGGAGTTACAAGTGTCTTTCCCAGCTGCTCCAGGAACAACCTCCTCTTGTTCCGCTTACGAGGCATCCAGCTAGGGTTGATCTCTCTCCATATCACAAAGGCATTGTAGCAGGAAACGTCAATGATTTTGTGGAAGATGACCAGGGACCAGCGGGCCTTCTGCAGCTGTACGTTCCAGTCACCTTGTCTAGGTTGTCTACACCTCCTTTGTTGCAGTTGTAGTCTAGCATGATGGTTGGCATCCTGTCCTGGCGATCGCTAATTTCAGCCTCTGTGTGCAGTGTGCTCAGAAGTACCACATTCTTGTTTTTTTTTGGGAGGTAAGAAACTAGAGTGGTGGTGGGGGTGAAGGCGAACTTTGATGAGAAGACCTCCCTTTCCTTAGATGCAAGCAGTGCAGGTTGGAGGTCAGGCTTGTTCTTTCGAACTGTGCCAACCATGGTGTTCTTGCTCTTCTATATCAAGTTGAATAATAACATGAAGGGGATTGGCTTCTACTGACGTTAGAAAGTATATAGAAAGTATCACTGCCTCCTTCTCACAAATGATCCAAAAACTATAAGAAAAAAAAAACGAAATAAAGGTTGGTTGAACACGGCGGGTAATGTTTCACTACTTGTTCAGCAGTGAAACAAGCAGTCGTGGCTTCAGCACGTCACGTTGGAGAAGACTTACAGTGCATACGGAAAGTATTCACAGCGCTTCACTTTTTCCACATTTTGTTATGTTACAGCCTTATTCCAAAATGGATTCAATTCATTTTTGTCCTCAAAATTCTACACACAATACCCCATAATAACAACATGAAAAAAGTTTTTTTTAAATGCTTGCAAATTTATTAAAAATAAAAAACGAAGAAATCACTTGTACATAAGTATTCACAGCCTTTGCTCAATACTTTGTTGTGGCACCTTTGGTAGCAATTACAGCCTCAAGTCTTTTGGAATATGAAGCCACAAGCTTGCCACACCTATCTTTGGCCAGTTTCGCCCATTCCTCTTTACAGAACCTCTCGAGCTCCATCAGGTTGGATGGGGAGCGTCGGTGCACAGCCATTTTCAGATCCCTCCAGAGATGTTCAATGGGATTCAAGTCTGGGCTCTGGCTGGGCCACTCTAGGACATTCACAGAGTTGTCCTGAAG
>OOFG01094531.1:0-16076 GCA_900323295.1 Molva molva | reverse complement strand
TGCGTCCACAGGCATGCGCTGCCCCTGTTCACCTCCCTGCTCAACGTGGTGTTCGCCTACGATCCGGTGGGCTACGGCATCCCGTACAACCACCTGCTGTTCTCCGACTACCGGGAGCAGCTGGTGGAGCAGGCGGTGCAGATGCTGATCGTCACGCTGGAGCACGAGGGCGGGATGGCCCGGCGCCCCGTCTCTCCGTCCAGCATCGAGGAGCAGGAGGTAAGAGCAGACACCAGGGGGCGCCAGAGGAACAGAGACCGCACTCGGGAGCTTTTCATAATCTCTGCTCTCTTTTTCGCAGTCTACCGGCCCAGATAACCTGTTTGTGAATTATTTGTCAAGAATTCATCGAGAAGAGGTACAATGCCTTTCTTTCTTATTCATTATGATACTAGATACGGAACTGACCTTTAAGATGTATTTCATAACCATCTTGCCAAGTCATTCTTTCCTGGATTCTTTGTTGACAGGACTATGATTTCATACTGAAAGGCCTAGCGCGCCTGCTCACCAACCCCCTGACTCAGACCTACCTACCCAACTCAACCAAGAAGATCCAGTTCCACCAGGAACTGCTCGTGCTGTTCTGGAAACTCTGTGACTTCAATAAGGTGGGTGGAAATCTGAAGAACAACACCTCAGGAATATTCTAGAAAGAGTAGTTAAGAGTTCTGATTAGCTGAAACCCAAAGCAGTGTTCTGTTTGGACTCAGCGAAATCTGTTTCGATTTGCAGAAGTTTTTGTTCTTCGTGCTGAAAAGCAGCGATGTGCTGGACGTCCTGGTTCCTATACTGTTCTACCTGAACGACGCGAGGGCTGACCAGTGTGAGTCCTACGTAACCCAAAGGCAATCCAATGTTTTAGTCGGGAAAAGGAGCAATTGTGTATATATTACCATGTACATACACTCCTCTTTCACCCATCACGTAAAGCCTACAGTTGTAATGTATTCTCGCCCCTGGTAGATTGGAACAGTTTTAACAGATTACATTTTTCAGTTTTTTTACTTTTATTTTGTTTTGTGCACAAAAACACAATCGACAGCCACTTAACACAAGCTCAAAAATTAACAAAAACTTAGAACAAATAAATATAAGAATAAATAAAAATGTAATTATACAAATCAAAAAAGTATAAACCGTTTTCTGACCGATTGTATTTGTAACCCTTGTGTGTGGCGTAGCCCGCGTGGGTCTCATGCACATCGGCGTGTTCATCCTGCTGCTGCTGAGCGGCGAGAGGAACTTCGGCGTCCGTCTGAACAAGCCCTACTCCGTCCACGTGCCCATGGACATCCCAGTGTTCACCGGGACCCACGCAGACCTGCTCATCGTGGTGAGACTCGATGCTGCTCTGTTCTGCGTGACTAATCTTTGTGGACATTCTCTCATGGGGGGGAAAGGGTATCTTTAGATTTATGTAGGATTTGTAAGTTATTCATAGATACTTCTTTTTGTTTTAGGTGTTCCACAAGATCATCACGTGTGGACACCAGCGTCTCCAGCCGCTGTACGACTGTCTGCTCACCATTATTGTGAATGGTGAGCAGTGATGCATTTCCACGGTTGATTTAAACACATTAGATACAAGACCTTCCTCATGCATCGCTGTGAGAAGCCACGAAGAATGAGGAAGTGGGCTTCGCAGCTTCTCACCGCGATGGAGATGAATCTAGGGAGAAGGATAGTGGAGTGGCTAGGGCAGTAGATTCCCAGGAGAAAGTTACTGAGTTCGACCTCCTCTGTCGTCTATACCTCTAGTCCTCCTTGAGCAAGATGCCTAACTCCTACCTGCTCCTAAATTAAAAAATGATGAATCTGCTAAATTAATAAATAGCAGTAATCATAACTCTACCATCTTCATTGACTGAAGCACACAATAATCCCCATAATCCAATAGTCCAACAGGGTGTGCTTCTTTGCTGCAGTATCTCCCTACCTGAAGAGCCTCTCGATGGTGGCTGCCAACAAGCTCCTCCACCTTCTAGAAGCCTTCTCCACCAGCTGGTTCCTCTTCTCTGCATCCCAGAATCACCACCTGGTCTTCTTCCTGCTGGAGGCCTTCAACAATATCATACAATACCAGTTTGATGGTGAGGACCAAAGACCTTTAACAATATCATACAGTACCAGTTTGATGGTGAGGACTCAAGAGTCATCCTGGCAACCATGTGTTTTGGGGATCACGTCGCCAAGATGAGAACACTTTATTCGTCCCAGGAGGAACATTCTGGTGTCAAGGCAGCAACTAGAAATAGAAACTGTGCAAGTCAAGGCACAATAAGAACACAAGAGATGTATACATATACCTCTGTGAATTGAGTTCACAGCGGGTAGTGAGGCCAGGAGGGTAATAGAACCAAACAATAGAATAAAATAAGCTCTAAATGGAGATATCCCTGACCAAAAAATTTTACCTTTTTGTTTTCCTCTATTTCGTACCTCTTTCCAGGAAACTGCAACCTGGTCTACGCCATAATCCGCAAGCGCAACTTGTTCCACCAGCTGGCCAACCTGCCCTCAGACCCGTCCTCCATCCAGAAGGCCCTGCAGAGGAAGAAGAAGACCCCCGACGTCATCTCCCGAACCAGCTCCCAGGAGACCATCTCCATGGAGGGCTCACACCCTGCCGTACCTGCCGAGCCCGGGACCCTGAAGGCCAGCCTGGTCGCAATACCCGGTACGGGACATCCGTCTCCCCATGAGAGATGTTTCACTTACTGTGCCGTCGTTCAGCAGACAGACTCTTTTGAATCGACAGAAACTTAACACAAGCTCAAACATTACAGCACAAACATGGGTGGGGAAGACAATAACAACAAAAACAAATAATAGATCAATGTAAGAATACATTTAAATGTAATTATACAAATCAAAAACTAAAAACGAAAGTTTTCGTTTTTTGACCGATTTTCTTTTTGTGGTTTGTCACCCAGAATCTTTCCACTGAGTCAAACACCAATCCCGCCATTTTCTTTATGTCACCGTTTTGAAGATGGAGGGAAAGCTATTTAAATGTCGACATCATGATGTTAAAGTCTAAAATACACAGTGGTAAAAGGTTTCAATGCTCTCATCACTTTGTTTTCCGCTGACCTCATGGATTGGTTTGTCTTGTTTTAAGGCATCGAAAAGATTACGGAGAAGTCCCAGGTGTCGGAGGATGGCACGATGGTGTCCATACCAAAGACGGACTCGCCACACAAACCCCAAGCAGACCAAAGCACCGTCGCTGGCACCAGTGACACCGAGTCCAACTCTGGAAGAGACACTGAAGTAAGAATGTAGGATGTGTGTGAAGGAACCTTTTACCCGGGGATTGTTTAGTAAGGAGACCAGAAATCTCTTTTTTTTGCCCAGTTTTTGCTAGGTACTGTGGTGATTCAGTTTGCTTATCATAATTACAATTCAACAATAACGTATCATAATTTACCAATGTATTGTTTGGCACACAATCCTTCAGTGCAGCTCAATAGTGATGCCCTATTTGGACTGGAATCAGTGCATGCTTGTGTGTTCCTGACTAGCGTATATCTCGGTGTGTTGTCTCGGTCTAGCTTGAGACAACCTTTGACGACAAATCTCTTTCCGTCCTCGTCACACGCCAGGATGTCTTCTACACCGAGGCTGAAATGGAGAGGAGACCTTTGTCAAGCGCGTCTTCCACATCTTACTGGGCTCCCACACCAGAATGGGTCAGAAATGAGTTGGTCTTCATCTTCAATCTATCTGCATTGATCTGTGGATTGATCTGTGGATTGATCAATCCACAGATCAATATACTATCCAGCCACAGATCACTCCACAGATCTGTGAGTGACGGTGCACTGATCAGGGTTTGACGAGCTGCTGTCGTCTCCTTCCAGGTGCTCTCCTGGAAGTGTAAGCTCCCTCTGCAGACCATCATGCGCCTCCTCCAGGTGCTGGTCCCCCAGGTGGAGAAGATCTGCATCGACAAGTACGTAACCATGGATACAAGCCAGGATGGATGCCGCTACATAGTGGTCCATTTTCTGTTACTGTACTACTGCCACTGAATAGTCACTGAAGGAAGATGCTGTTTGTTCCTTGGTAAAGCCACCCTGAACGTAACATTTAGCTAGCTCATTACCACAGCCGATGTCCTTCCCTTATTCAACAACGTATGCCAAGAACTTAAGTTAATCTGTTTGCCGTTTATGTTCCCAACTTCCTAAACTGAACTTCCTTTACAGGAAATGTGTTTTTTCCTCGTGGAAATTTGTGTACGCCATTAAGCAAATGAATATGCCGATATACCTCCCCCATTAAATAATATTCTGATATACCTCCCCCATCAAATAATATGCTAAAATACCTCCATCATTCAACCCTACAACAACCCAACAAGCTAACCCATCATTCAACGCTACAACATGCTAACCCAGCAAGCATGTTCAAGAAGAAACAAAGAACAAATGTATGTCACCTTGTCTTTTTCCACATGGCCCTCCTCCTAACCTCTATCTCTGCTCCCCGCACCACAGGGGTCTAACGGACGAATCGGAGATCCTCAAGTTCCTCCAGCATGGCACCCTGGTGGGCCTGCTGCCCGTGCCTCACCCCATCCTGATCAGGAAGTACCAGGCCAACGCAGGCACCGCCATGTGGTTCCGCACCTACATGTGGGGCGTGGTCTACCTGCGGTGAGAGGAGCACCAGGCTGGGGAACAGCTGGGATTCTCGTTTCAAAGCGAACAAAGGAGAACCAGACACGACATCGATTGTAGATTGGTTTGCGTCGTCAACGACTCCCTCTGTAGGTTAAACGCATGCATAACCTCTGATTGGCTGATAGGGTTTCCCGGTGTCTGCGGACGAACCGTTGATGCGACGGTCACACCAGCCCTCTGTTATTGAAACTGAATTGAAGAGCTCCACAGCCTTGATACAGGGGAGCCCTGAATACATAAGAATGTGTTGGTTTGGTTCTCCTTTAAGTCTCGCATTTCTCAACTGTATGTCTGTATCTGTCTGAGGATCCATCTATGTATGTCTACCGATATCTCTATGTATATTGATATATTATTTTCATCCCGCAGAAATGTGGACCCTCCCATCTGGTATGACACCGACGTCCGTCTGTTTGAGATCCAGCGGATGTAGGCCACGGACGCTTTTACCATCATTTCAATCATTGGGACGATTCAGCGCCTGATGTCATGTTTCTTTTGGCATATTGCTGCTTCTCTTGTCAATCTCACTGTGTTTAACCTTGCCTCATAGTCATCCTCACACTGAAGCCCGTAAACACTGCAGCCGTTGGGTTGAAGCGGCATGCAGAGGTTAGTTTGTGGGTCGGAGGATGGGACTTTTTAAAAGGATGGCGCTACGATTGATAAGCTTTTTTATAACGATATTGTTTCAATATCGTTCTTGAGTGGAGCAATGAAATGCTAAATGTTTTGAGTCATGGGGTATCAATCATGCTGCTCGTTAGCGCCGAACATATGCTAAACATCGTTAATGTGTTTTGTTTGTCGAGCGTATTTGTCATGATTTAAAGTGTACGTGCACTCATCTTCTGTGAATAGTTGTAGTATATGAAACAATGTAACAGGACTTTTAAGAGATACATATTTAAGAATGGCATTATACAGATGTAATCATGTTTAAGACTTTTTGGTCTTACATTCTGTTCTATATATTGTGTTAATGTTTAAAGTATTTTTCCTTATTCAGAAGAATATTGTTTATTTTGGCCACATCACTATATATTGTGTTGGATGGGAAATATCATGGTTGTCAATACATTACTAAGACAATACATAGTACCGTTTTCATTTATATGAAATGTTTGCAAATGTACGGAAAACCTCAATTTGACAATTCCCATCATTAATAATGCATATTGTCCAGTAGAGGGCAACACGGATACACTAACTCAAACCCGTTACTGAGACATTGGCCTCTGCCTGTGCTGGCAAACAATCGTTTTCACCATTCATCATAGGATATATCTTATATTTCAAGATATATCATGTTTATGTATTGGTAAAGCCAGTTATCATTTCGAATGTATTAACATTTGACACCAACACGCAATACTTAAAAGGTTACTGAAAATTAACATAATTGCAAATGGAACCAATAAGGATCACCAACAACTCAAATAAATAACATTTTTAGAAGAACGACAGTGAGAATGTAGGAAATCTGGGAATCTGGTGCCCCACAGCACATTTACCATACATGCACAGCTGGGGAAAATGCTGGCATCTTTGCTCGACCCGGTTATAAGAGTCATTTTAATATGGCCTTGCATGGGGCAGGTATAAACTCACCTTTCCAACTGCAACAACAGCCCCAGGCAGTTATTATTGTAATCATGTTAGAACTCAAGTGTCTGCTTGTAAATAATCCCTGTAAATGCTCAGACGATACATTAGATGACACCTTAGATGAAAAATGTGGGAAAAGTAAACAAACAAAAAGCTTTACTCCGATTATTTATTTTACAGAATGTATTTACAATAGAAGGGACATTAAAAAAGACATACAAGCCATTAAAACGTTACATTTTACAATCACACCGATTTAAACGATGAGGTACACCTCGAAGAGACTGGCCACCGAGTGCATGCGGTAGAAAATTCCAAAAGGCAATCCAATGTTCACGATGGCGGTCCACATGGTGAACCCATAGAACTGGATCTCAACAGACTGATCGAACTGGGGGCGGGCACCAAACGCTGGCATGATCCAAAGCTGTCAGTACACAGGACAGGTAATATCAGTTCCCACTCATACATTTGACTGGCTTTAGAGGAAGGCATACATACAGACATACAGAGGAGCACATTGTACAGGACATACAATACACACCTGTGTAGGGACTTACAATGATGTTGGCCAGCAGTAAAAAGGCACAGATTTCCTTCAGCATCCGCCTCTTCCAAGTGAGCCTGTGTCGGGTGGAAACCAAGTAGAAGCCTCGGTTCCTGCGTTTCTTGATGGGGCTCACTGACGTGTTGTTGGGTGTGGCTCCCGGGACACGCTTCTCCTGGTAGGGTTCTCGGTGGAGGCCCGCGATGATGAAGAGGTTCTGCAGCCCCAGCTGCACCACGGTCAGGAAGGCCCAGGCCAGGTTCAGGCTGTTCACGTGGCCCTCGGAACCCGTGGCCACCAGGGCCACGATGCTGAAGTAGCTGATGACCAGCTGGCCCACGGACGCCACCACCAGCAGCCCCACGTCCAGGCGGCGGGTGGGGTTCTCCCCCGACACGTGGCTCCTCTTCTCCCGCCGGTACAGCACGCAGCCCACCGTGGTGGAGAGGGACATCAGACTCACGATGACGATGTTGGTGATGAAGTGCATCAACAGCGCCGTGTTCTTCTCCTCCTCCTCGACCACCTGCACCTCGTAAACGATGAAGGTCGCCAGGCCGGTCAGGACCAGGAGGACTCCCGAGACCGGGCCCACGCTCACATCCTTCACCCTGAACTTGAGCCTGTGGAGCCCGTGCTCCTCCACCAGCCGGCCCACGTTCTTCCACATGACGTAGGCCATGGCGGAGGCGAAGAGGCTGTACTCGATGTTGAAGGGGTAGAGGTAGTAGTAGGCCTCTTTGAAGATGCTGCAGGAGGTGAAGCTGCACTTGCACTTCTGATCGCCAAAGCTGGCTGCAGTATGAAGAGTGAGCGTTACGTCTTGGGGTCATTCCGACAGGGAGTTAAAGCAGGGCTTGCTTCACGTTTCACAACAATAAAAACTGCTATGGAACCATGAGCTGTATTAGAAACGGGGGGGTGACCAGGGTGTGGAACATGCCCCCCAACAAAATGAGATTGGCCCACACGAGCGACACTAAATCTGGTCATTTTTTTCAATTTGTTGAATGAATTTAGTTTTGAACTTCAATACAACTTCAATCGTTCCCAATCAAAATCTGATGCTTGCAGTATCTTTGGACACCAAACTACAGCAAAGTGCTAGTACTATTGCATGAAGTTGTAGTTTATTAATAAGATAAATAGGTCAACTGTGTGATGCATACGTTACAGTCTGTGATGGTCGACCTACAGGGTGGAGCTACCTCTGTAGAGGCTGTGCACCGTGACGTTCCCTGGGGCATCCGTCTGGTGACTGTATTCTTCCATGATGGCAGCCATCCATAACACCAGGTTGGTCGCGAGGGTCACCGTGAGGCCGCAGCTAAACCAGGAAGGGGAGAGGATGAATCTGGGGCCCCAGGCATTAAAGCAAGACATCTGGTAGCCATACATGAGGCTCCTGCGCTCTGCATGAACAGGCGTTGCTACGGAGTCACCGTCACCACCAAGGATGCTGGGGGTAACAGTGTTTGACGCCATAGCAACCGGTGGCCATACACGTTCGTACAGAGGGCAGGAGGCACATGGGTCCTATACATCTGGATGCTGTGGTTACCGAGTGAAGTTCTTGTGTAACTGCACACAGTCCTTGGCATGGATCCATAAGAAATAAGTCTGGAAAGATGAAAATTCAAAAACAGTTCCAAGTAGTTATTGAGGTGATGCACTGAAGTCACTGCTTGTCGTTTTATTTTATGGCTAACCAAAAGTACCAACTTGGAAAAATATGAAGATCGCTTGTACAACAGGGAACGCAACTTTCACAGGAGAATCGCAGTGGAGACGACCCACGTAGTTGGCAATCATGAACATGACCATGATGAGGCTAAGAAGGCCAAAGAGTACAAGACCAACTGCAAAGAGAACATTTGAATCAGTTGTAAGAACTAAATAGGCTCACTATCGTCTGGAAACTCAAACCTGAGGGCTTGAAGGGGCCTTACCTCTAAGCCACAGAGGTCCTGCGTGGCTGTCCTTGCACGAAACAGCTTTCCTGGTTAAGATCGTGTAAGACAGCATCCAAATGATCGTCAGGAGGAGGAGAATGATGAGGAACATTTGTCGGTGGACGGAGGTAATGGCGACGCCGTTGACGGCGCTGCAGCTAATCAAAGCAGAGCCCAGAATTAGGACGTTGACACACAAGATGACGGACAGCGTCCACCCGCCTCCGTCTCCCGCTGTTTCCAAGCCGGGAGGGAGAGTGGGGCACGGGTGAATGTTTTCAATTTGATCGGCCGTTTCAATGTTGGACGGATGGGATTCCGACACCCGTTCCTCGTTGCGGGACTTTCTGCAAAACACAAAAACAATGCATTCGCTTGTTTAGCTATCGACCGTTTCGACGGGAACATTCTTGCATTTTCTAATTAGGCCTGTTGGCCTTCAGGGGATATAGGACTATATAGGCCTGATGTAGATGCCAATGGTCCTATATGTGAAAGTGGTACTCGTTACCTGGAGAAAAGTCTGTTACATGTCCGCATCATCACTAGCGTCACGTTTCTCACGTCCATTTCGGCTAAAGTTGTCACAAAGTTATTTCGGGTAGTGAATAATGATTTAGCGTGGCGACATTGTGATTTCCTGCACACGGCATCGACCCAGGTAAGTGGTCCATAGGCCTACAGGTGCGATCATTTTGAACTCGTTAACTAAGTGGGACTGGCGCAACTTGACGTGTGTGTTTGACGCACACGGTCTGCTTGTAAAATACATTGAAGATGTTGCTCTGAGTTCGATTACATTATCAAGAGATGCGGTGGGAAAACAGTTTATTAACAAATGCTACCTGACCTTTGTTTCCCCCGTATTAAAAAGTTAATCTTTAACGTTTAACGTTGCTTCAAATTACAATATTTTCCACTACTCATCAGTTTTACTTGGCTGCCCGGTGCATTCATGTGACAAGTCACTAGGTTTGAAAACAAAGGTCATTTTAACTTTCTGTCAGAAATCGCCAAGATGCTGAAAAGACCAGACGTCTACCTTGTCTTCTGCCTCTTTGGGGCAGCACAAGCCCTATACAAGCAATGGATCCCCGACACCAACTATGAGAATAAGACCAACTGGAACACAGGAGTAGTCCCATGCGGCCGGGACAGAGTTGTGTTTCCTGCCCGGGGCAGTGTGTATGTGGAGACTGCCCACTCCGTACAGGAGATGACATTGCCGATCTACGGGGAGTTGATCCTAAATTCAGGGGCCGGCTTTTACATTGGGGGTGCTGAAGAGGCGGGCTGTGGAACAGGTGCAACCGCCCAGTTCAGAGACTCGGACCCCCTGCAGTGGTTCGACCCAGGCCTGTGGCATGCTGCTTTGACCCCTGATGACCTGAAGAACGGGCAGTATGTGTTCTCCGTCCACGAGGAAAGCGTTCCCTGTGAACACGACGACGTGATCTTCAAAGCCTCCACCTCGTTCAGAGTGGACACTTCTTCCAACAACGCCACCGTCCCCGTGAGAAGCGTGTCCGTACTGGGAAAGACATTCAGCAGCCAGTCGGACCTCTCCCGGTACCTCAGCACCGCCACGGGACGCACGCAGTTCCACGGAGGATCCGCGCTCGTCGTCAAAGCCGACAGCTGCGGCGATCCCTCCGGCTGTGCGTGTGAGAATTCCGCAAACCGGGATCGTATCTGTGCGGGCGTGGTGTGTCCCGCGCTGACCTGTAAACAGCCCCTCCGGCCCGCAGGACACTGCTGCGATGTGTGTGGCGCCATAGTCACCGTCCAGTTCGCCCCCGGCTTCAACCTCCAGTCCTACTGGCAGCGGGTCCAGCATCAGTTCCTGGTCCAGCCGGCGTACAGGACCATACAGTTGGGCATGTCCAGAGTCACCAAGCCCCAGTTTTTACTGGGACTGGTGCGCGTCGGGGCCTACGACCACATCCAGGTAGTGGTTCTGGACGGGGGGACCGGCCTGGTGGCAGAGGCGCTGGCTCTTGACATCCTAGACGACGTCCACTCCCACGGCTCCGACCTCGGGATCTCTAAGGCCGAGTTCCAGGCCTCCTCCGGGAACGGGAGCGGCACGATTGCGGACCCCCGTGGGAGCATCGCCGGGACTGTGGTCGGCGGCGTCCTCGGCGTCCTCGTTCTCGTAGCGCTGGTCGGCGTGGGCGCTGTCCTGGTCCGCAGGGGGCATGTCCGGATGCCCCGCATAGCCATGCCTGCGATGCCGTGGCCCCGCAGCGCGAAGGACGACGGGGACAACGGGGCCCTCGGGGGGCCCCTGGACTGTGGCTATGAAAACCCCATGTTTGACAAGCCCGCCCTGCTGCCCGCCGTGCCGGGTATCTATGGGGCGGAGATGGGCTCCATCTCAGTGACCACGTCGGGGGTGCACTTTGTCAATCCAGTTTACGATGATCATGAAACTGATTTAAGTGTGTGAGACTTCGCTAGATTGAGTGGAAGAATTCGATTTTTCCTTGCTAGTTTCCGTCAAATAAATGCGATTGCGGCACAAAATCTGCACGGTGCTAAAAGGAAATGATTTCCGCAGCATTACATTGAAACGTAAATGACAGATCGTGTACAGTGGTTCCAAAAATAATCTGTATTCTATATATTGATTACAATGTGTTCAATAAAAATAATCAAATATAAAAGCTCTTGGACCATTTAGGGCACAAAATCCATTATTAATATGTTGAAAATAGCTACACTGGTAATTTTGCCTCTGAAATGTATTATATACTATAATATCTGTAATCAAATCTATATAATACATATAGGCCTACAAAGTGAGAAATTCAATGCAATACAAACATTTACAAACCTGTGTTGGCATTTGCTCTCCGTCAGTCGCTTCCATGGACTGGCAGAGTGACCGTAGCCTAGATCCTGTTCATGTGAGGAATACACTTTTAATTACTTCCCAAAGCTTTCTAATAGGCTCCAAATAGTCGCTTTTTCAAAACGAGTGCCAGTCATACCACAATAAGATTGTAGTGAGTCTACAAACACACAGGAACTCTATATGGTGCTGGGCCGGTCTGTCCCGGGACGTTGATCGACCCTGTTACCATAGTTATACACATTATGAAAGACAAGTGTCAACTGACATGTTGAACTATTAATAGATTACCCTGCATTTTAATACAGTAAAATGCTAATTGTTTCTCAAACGTAAGCTGTCAAGTAGACATGTTCATTAAAAGAGATGATTCTGGAATAATGGTGTTGTGTGAATAATATTGTATACAAAGCAATTATTTAGTACAGATATTGGTATGAATGAACACATGGAGGCTGTGGGGGTTGATAAACAATGGTGTCCAGAATGATCTGATTATCTAGTAGCTCAGCCCAACTGTATGTGCACTAAATAATCAGTGAATGTTGTGATGTAAACTGAGTAGACTCAAATGTTTCCATCTGGGACCACACAATGGCTATTGCCTTGAAATGTATGACACATATAGCAAACCTAGAAATCCAGTTTTCTGGAAGAGGTCCCAGGAGAATTAAGTAATAAAAGTACTATAAAAGGGATTACACGCATGGCAAAATAATCAGGCTGTTTTCATCTTTAGGATGATTTTGTTTCAGCTATTTACATTGTTTTGAGAAAACTGCAATTCTAATGCATTTGTTTGATCACCTAAGTATCTCTGTGTTATGGTGAGTCATGGTGTTCATCGGTAGTTATTATAATCTGCATATTTTGTACATCCACTGTTGCATACCTCCTGCATGTGTTGTTGATTTGGTCCAACCGTATCTGCACAGCATTCGTGATCTTGTGACTTAATAGAGGCTAGCTGGTCCATGTGGTTGATACACAGTTTAACTGACTAATTCCGTAACAGATAATAGATAAACATGTTTGACTGGAAACTGTAACAATTCAGTCCACACTGACTCATCCATGTTGGAAATCTCATGATCAAATAAGAAAAGGCTAGTATAAGATGTGTCAGCATTTTCCCCAACAACCCAGTAATTATATGTTTTTAGTAAAACTCTTGAAAGTGAGAAAAAACAATGTCCTGTATACACTGTCAACAAAGTCTGTCAAACACTTCGAAACCACGTCCAAGTAAGCATCAGATCTCACAGAATGTTCCGGCTCTGTCACAGCCACACAGTGCACAATGTGATACTAACTAACAATGTGATACAGCATCCATCCTAATCCTCAAGTTACAAGTAACGATATAATGATAATGATAACTTTTATTAATCCCCATGGGGAAATCCATTCTAGGAGCTAGGAGCTAGGAGCTAGGATCAGGGTGATTCCAGCCTCACAGCAGGGCACCAACTCCAGCTGGAGTGCCCTAGCCAGTGTTGCTGGATGGGAACGGTTAAATTATCGAACCAGAGGCTTAAATATATCGTATTTTCAGGAAAATTGTCGTATGCAATCATACCCAAGAGAACAAATAAGGTGGGGTAAATGTGTTACAACGAAGAGAACAAATAAGGTGGTGTAAATGTGTTATAACCAAGAGAACAAATAAGGTGGGGTAAATGTGTTATAACCAAGAGAACAAATAAGGTGGGGTAAATGTGTTATAACCAAGAGAACAAATAAGGTGGGGTAAATGTGCAATTTGAAAAATGTAGTTATGGAGACATACAACTTTTTGACACCTACAGATCTCGCCAGGTTGTTTGGAACAAAAGAAAGAATTGCTGACGTAGTTTTATGATGTGATTTCATTAAAAAGTTTCCATGGAAAATATGGGCTGCTGCTGCTTCCTGTCAGTCGTGATTCTCGATACAATTCTCAAGAACCACGTCGCCTAGAGAGGTCTCCTATTTCAGCCCTTTTCCTCTTCTGTCAACCGTACCAGAACAATAGCCTTCCTGATGGCAGGTTTATGAATGTGGTCTTTGTGTCGCCCTATCAGTCCCAAACCCCTCTCCTCAGCTGGGTTCAGACGTCAGGTTGGAATGTGGGGTGCTAGGGTAAAATAATCTCTCGTCATCAAGTCCTGACTCTAATAAGACAAAGCTTTCACCTCTTTGTTAAAACATCACTCAAGACATGACTTTTTAAGAGTGCTTCGACGTCTTACTCCCCTCACTTCCCTGTTCTCCGTCTGACACTTCAATGAAATGCTTTTATATGTTTTGATGTGACCTTTCATTTATACTTTGCTTGGTTTTCTCCTTTCCGTCTGGGACGACGTCCAGGGTTAATTTCCCGAACACGGTTGGATACGGATAAAAATACTTAACAGCAGGGAATTAAAAGGTGCCTGATTTTAGCACACTTTTGGGTTTGCTACCATAAAACTATTATAAACAGTGATAGTTTACTTTGATTAATAAAACAATTATATAAACAGCGGGACTTTATATACTTTATTGCAGCCGGTCACATTGTCGACTATCGATAATGTGATTGCGGCGATGAGTGATCGCTGGTCAGTAGAGAACTTAAAGGTAGAAAATGGCGAGTGGAGAGAGCGAGCTGTTGTTAGCTCCCCCAGTGTTGTTAGCTCCCCCAGTGTTGTTAGCCCCCCAGTGTCATTTAAAGAGCCAGTGAACCCATTGTTTCAGCTGGAATTAGAACACTGGGGAATAAAAAAAAAAGTGTTTTGGGTTCACTGGCTCTTTAAGTCTGGGGACATCAGGGCCCTGTTTGAAGAAGCAGCATTTACATGTTAACCCTATACGTTAACAAGTAACCCCAGGTTAATTGTTGACATTTTCTATGTCGAGATGTAATTCAGCCATTGACATCCATTATATTCCAAATGAGTGTTTAGCAGCTCCCATAGCAGTCGCTTTGTTTTACCCAACAAAAGTAATTGCATACGGACTGCCCTGGCTAGGTAGCTTTCTCCAATAATGCCCACAAACGAACAAATCGTCAAGTTTCGATTCTGTGTTAACACCACTGGCTTGCTCACAGACTTCAGAGCCTTGGTTGTTTGCGCCCACGGTTTGAGCGCAGCACTCCACGCATGGCCTGGATGAATTGGTGAAAACCGACGATGCGACAGAAGAAGTGGATTTACATGTTTGTTTCGCAGCACATAACAAAGTAATCAGTACGTTATTTCTGAGGACACATGCGTGCTTACAATGGGCACTTTCAAATAACCGATTCCACATTGGAAAGTGGTTAAAAAGACCGTTGTAGTTTCTTCCCCAGCCGTTCGTGGCGGTAACAGTGTGTGACCCCAAAGCAACCTAGTGTTGATACATGATCATACAGCGCCCAGGAGGAACATATGCGGCCATCCTCAGGTAGTTTACACGAGTTTAGACGAGTCTAGTTTCAGGACCGTTCGTCCGTCAGAGTGCAGTAAGAGCGAGTGAATGTGTTTTTTTAACTGCATTTGAAGACCGTGGGAAAGTCTACTACGTAGAAATAGAACGTGATGGATGATGATCAGCGATAGATAACAGATCTACCTTAAAAAAAAACAGTACCGGGTTTCCGGGACCGCCGTGTATATAGATCAGAGATAGATACGCGCGTCTCCACTCGCACCGTGAGTCGCGACACACAGCCAGTCCAATGCGCGCGGCAGAGAGCACAGTCGTTTCTAACCGTGCGGAGCGAGGACCGTCACTACCCAGGCCCAGGGGACTGGTCCCGGGGCTTGCGTGGAAAGGCGGTGTCAACAGGAAAGCACCTATTTGAGTCGGTTGCAATCTGCAACCCCACCGCTAGATGCCACTACTATAGATATTGAACCAGCATCAACAAGTGCATTGCAGAAGCATGTCAGATATAAAGAAGGTTAATCTCAATGCAACACGAGGGCTCAACGTTTTTTTATTGAACGTTGAACTACACTGGGATCCGGATACAAGAGCAAATAAGGTCGGAAGGTAGAGCGGGTTGATTTACAACTAGTTGCTAGTTCGTTCCCCGCCTCCTCCTAGCTGATTGTCGGGGTGTCCCTGAGCAAGGCACCTTACCCTACCTGCTCCCGACGAGCTGGCTGTCGCCTTGCATTGTTGACTCCGCCGTATGAATGGTTGTAAGACGCTTTGGATAAAAGCCAGCTAAATTCCCCTAAACGTACAATAGAACATTGTTTTGAAACTCTGTTCCAAGTTTAACGAGTTTTAGAAGGAAACAAAGTATTAGTAAAACACGTCACCTACGGGATTGCGCAATGAACCCTGAAAGTTCCGGGGACCCCAATCGGCGTATTTGGTAGGGAGTAACTTTGGTACAATAGAATGGGCAGCCATTTTTGGCACTGTATCCAGTTCTTATTAGAAATCACTCTCACTACCCGATACAC
>OOFG01094530.1:0-13931 GCA_900323295.1 Molva molva | reverse complement strand
CCCATAGAAAATCTTTGGAGGGAGTTGAAAGTCCGTGTTGCCCAGCGAAGGCCCAAAAACATCACTGCTCTAGAGGAGATCTGCATGGAGGAATGGGCCAAAATACCAGCAGCAGTGTGTGAAAACCTTGTAAAGACTTACAGAAAACGTTTGACCTCTGTCATTGCCAACAAAGGGCATGTAACAAAGTATTGAGATGACCTTTTGTTATTGACCAAATACTTATTTTCCACCATAATTTGCAAATAAATTCTTTAAAAATCAGACAATGTGATTTTCTAGATTTTTTTTTTTCATTTTGTCTCTCATAGCTGAGGTTTACCTATGATGAAAATTACAGGCCTCTCTCATCTTTTTAAGTGGGAGAACTTGCACAATTGGTGGCTGACTAAATACTTTTTTGCCCCACTGTATGTATATATGTTTATTTTTCATTAAAATCAATGAATGATTCAGGAAGTTAAATGGACATTTCTGTATTGTTCCTGAGTCAAAATGACTTTCTACCGCACTTCTAGCTGAATAGTCTGTACAGAACTTCTGACTCTACGTTTTGTTTGGAACGGTCAGCCAGAGCAGGTTGTTGGTTCTGTCGTATCTTCACAACACCTCTTTGTCCAGGTTCTGGAGGGGAGGCCTGTCTTTGTGGATTGCTATGGCAACCTTGCGCCCCTGACTAAAGCGGGCCAACAGCTGGTCCTCAACTTCTACGCCTTCAAGGAGAACCGCCTGCCCTTCTGCGTCAAGGTACCACAGGGTGCTCCGCAGGTCCAGGATCAGTTTCACCGTCCTCACCTTCTTATGCTAGGGCTATATCTGGTGCTCCGCAGGTCCAGGATCAGTTTCACCGTCCTCACCTTCTTATGCTAGGGCTTTATGACAGTAGGAAAGCTTTCAATGTATTGAAGCAGTTGCTCAGATGTTCATTTTGAATGAAGATGCATCAACAACAACAAAAATGTCTACATATTTATTGATCTTTTTTTTCCAGCCAGACATACTGCTCTTTATGAGACTGCATTTCACACAAATGGTGAAAAAATGAACCCTGTGTTAAGTTCACATATGAATGCACATGAACACATCAAACAATGTTAATATTGGTTTCTATGAGGCTAAACAGGTTCATGATGCAACATGATGCATCTTCATTTTTGTGGTTTTAACTGATCGTTCCGAAGACTTCCCTGCTCTTCCCTGTTCCTAGTCAACAGATTGTCTATTTGTGTTGTTGACCCTAACATGTCCCCTTTGGACAAGAAGGTGTGCCAGTTCCCTAAAATCCCAAATAAGCCAACAATCCCTTTTCCCACTGAAGTTCAGAACCCAACCCTGTGTTCCCACTAAGTCCAGATCCCTGTGTTCCCACTAAGTCCAGAACCCAGTGTTCCCACTAAGTCCAGAACCCTGTGTTCCCACTAAGTCCAGAACCCTGTGTTCCCACTAAGTCCAGAACCCAACCCTGTGTTCCCATTAAGTCCAGAACCCAGTGTTCCCACTAAGTCCAGAACCCTGTGTTCCCATTAAGTCCAGAACCCTGTGTTCCCACTAAGTCCAGAACCCTGTGTTCCCACTAAGTCCAGAACCCAACCCTGTGTTCCCCCTAAGTCCAGAACCCAGTGTTCCCACTAAGTCCAGAACCTTGGTTCCGTAGGTGCGGGACCACGGCCAGGAGCCGTGTGGTCGCCTCTCGTTCCTCAAAGAGTCGCGGAGCCCCAAGGGTGTCCCGCAGACCGCCGTCTGCAACCTGAACATCACTCTGCCCGCGCTCAAGAAGGTAAGGCCAGGCGCTGCCTCGACCCGTCACCTGTCGTCACCACGCGACCACGCCCATGTCCAGGGCCGCTAGCGCCACAGGGGAACCCCTGAGGAGCCTGGGGGGGAGAAAATCTCTGGCCAAACTGCCGCCACTGTGTCTTTTATCTGTTTGGAGCTTCTCTCTCCACGTAGACCCGGTATTTCAACCACAGTGGTTTTAGTTTGGGCTGTTCTAGTATTTTCTATGAAGCTTTCTTCCAAATTTAGTTGAATTTGGACATCATGCTTTTGGCTTTTGGGGGGTGGAGGCTTCGCTGCGAAGACCTTTTCTTTGATTCTCGGGCTGGCTGAGTGTGGCTTGTCTTCATGTGGTCGTCTCCGTTCCATTTGTCTTCCCCTTTTTCGCTGGCTTTGATGTGGCTTTTCTTTTTCCTGTTTGTTGCTGCTGTCAATCACTCCTTTTTCACACCCTGATGTTTCCTTTTTCCCTGCTCTCCATTATGTTACTTGCCCCTGTTTCTGCAATGCATCTTGGGAACCAGGAAATGGAATCAGATCCCGAGGATGAGGTAATCCACTTGCTTCCCCTCATTCGCTGCCCTCTAAACACTCGGATGGTTCATAGGCCCTGCTATTCTCTCCATAGCCTTATTTTCTTCCCTCTGCTATCAGGACAACGAGAGCTTTCTGTCTTCAGAGAAATGTTCCGTTGTCCGGCTTTGCATGGTATACCAAATAAATGTCACCTCCGCTATCCGTGCCAAATGCAATCCTTGCAATCCTTGTGATAGAACTAAGTTAGAGTTAAGTAACCTATAAAGTATAGAGTTTGATTCTCACTTTGGTCGAATTGAACCTTAATATAACTCGTGTATTATATGATATTTCTGTGGTTTTATGTATTAATAATGCTTTTTAGGTTATATTGATCATAACAGGGTGCCAAAATGAGTATTAAATATATAGTTCATGTAATCTTGTTATCCGCAGCGGCCTGTATGGACTTAAGAATTGTTTAACCTAATTTTGAAGGTAGTTTACAGTAAAATAATACATTTCAATTGATTTGATCGGTAAGAATCAATTGGTGGTTAATTGACCAGAAAGTAACCAAGATGGCGGCCAGGCTCTGAGAGGTGTTTGTGTTGTTATTGTTGCAGAACGAAAAGCCCGAGAGACGCCATACCTTTGCATCCCTAGCCTTACGTAAGCGCTACAGCTATCTGGCCGAGCCTGCACTGAGTGAGTGGGACATTTTCACTAACAAAGCTTTCCGGGAGTCTCTAAAAATTCTAATGAAAACATTGTTTGGAAACTTTCTTAGTAAATCTGTAATCCGTTTAAGTAACTCTATACCTTGCGTGATTAATATAGAGGTAGCTCGTTTCCTGTGTAATTAATGCATATTTCTCACCCTAAGTAGCACATTTACTCCCCATGCTTGTGTTGTGCACCACATTGGATATGGTTTTGCATGGGTTTTGTACGATTCAAGGTGTTTCTGTGCAGTGCCTGCCCACTAAGTTGTGTTCCTGAAAGGTTTGGCTTGGTTGTTTTACCACATATGAGTCCATCATATGAACATGTTGCTTTGATTGATCGACATAATGTGAATCTGCATTTGAGAAGAAATCAAAGTAAGATGGTTTTCCTTTTATCTCCTGCTTTCCCTTCTGTTTTAAACATTTGATTTACTTTATGATTTTTGGCTCGATGACTCTGTTTTCTTTTCCGGTTAGATTCAAATGCATGATGAGAAGTCCCACGTACGGCTCTTTTTATGACTCTTCCACTGCTTGTCACCAAGGGTAGTCGAACCGGTACCATATAATGGACCCAAATAAAGTCTTGGACCTAGCTTTATTATTATCATATAGTTCTGTTTTGTTCGATAAAAGGAGCAATGGAATGGCTTCTGTTGCCGATGGCTCCATTTGATTAGAGAGTCCAAATTCTCTTTGGGGAAACTTTCTATCTTTCCAGAGCAAACAGATAAAAGGCACTGTCATAACGAGATGACATACGAGCCCCTGTGCTAGTAGCACATCACAACATAAAGGAGAACAGGCTTTTGTGTTTTCTTGTTGTGTTTTGTCTTGCCATTTTTTCTATTGTCATTTGTCGGTCCTTTCATTGTCCTTTGACAATATTTCTTTGGCTTCTTATACATTTCTGTTGCTGTCTTGAGGAATGAGTTGAGCGTGGATCACAGAACCAGCCCATTTCACGCTAACATTTCCCATTTCAGCACCTAAAACTATTGTTCTTACTTTCCTTGATGCCAGGACGACTCACTGACCAATTCTTCCCTCTGGTCTTTTCTCCTTGTCACTTTTTCTCCCTTCCTCTTTCCCACATCATTTTCTGTTGCCTTTTTATTCCGTGTTGTGTTGGCGTTTTGTTCCATTTCTTCTCGTTCTTTTGATTATTCCATCTGAAGAAAGCGCGGTTGAACGAGGCGCAGCAGCAAGAACACTGCCTGCTGGTTACCCTCACAAACCTGTCTTTCCAACCAGACCTTACTCACCATGGTCGACTGCTCCTATTACCGTCCCTGGTCAAACGCGGCTCGGCGGACTGGGAGGCGCCGGCCCCCATAGCGCTTCACCGACAGGCTCGCCAGCTTCTTCTCCACTGAAGTCCTCCTGGCCCCTTTCCTCCCCTTGCCCTGTCTCACCAGCATCCATACGAACGCTCCTGGGGGCCCCTCCGCCGGTTCCCTACATGTCTTCCCCAGTTCAAACCGCTAGCGAAGTAGCATCCTCCTCCCCCATTAGATCCTATAGAACTATGGCTTCACCCATCAAGACGGTGGTCCAGCAGGGCCAGTTCCCCGTCCAGGGGTCGGCCAGCCTGGTGTCCTCTGGCTGCCCGAGCAAACCTGCCACAGACCCGGCGTCCATCAAAAGTCTTGCTTCAGCTTACACTTCAAGGACTTCCCCAGTGCACTCCTCAGCCAACGGCTCTGTGGTCGATAGATCACTGGCCACACATAGCACTCCAACCTCTCCAAAGATGTCTGTGAACATGTACAATTCTGGTCTCTCTTTCAAAACTGTACTTGGTTCCACACATACAACAGAGGCAGGAGCGACGTCTCTCTCTACTGCTAAAACCCTCTCCAGTTTGTCTTTAATGCAAAGCTCTGTAGATTCAACGCTAGCATCCCATGGAGGGAAATCTACAGTTTCCTCTCTCTCAAACGGACAGACCACAATTGCCTGCTCCGATTTTTCCACTCTGAATGGATCAGTTTCACCCGTAAAATACCCATCGTCTTCCTCCACGCCGTCCTCGCCTTCCTCGCGCCTTTTCTCTGATAGGAGTAGTAGCCTTCAGGACAGAATCCAGGCTACCACCCAAGCAGCGTCCTCTAGCGTCAGCGCAGCCATAAACGAAGCCATAAACTCGTGCTCTGCATCAGGCTATGGCACTCTCAAATCGATGTCCTCCTCACATAGATCTGCAGCCTCTAGCTCAGCTTATGGCTCCTTTAGATCTGCAAATGCCAGCTTGCCAGTGTCCTCTAGTAGCATGACGGTACCAGTGTACTCTAGTAGCATGACGGTACCAGTGTACTCCCTCGTCAATGTCTTGCCCGACTCCCCCGTCAAACCAGGACCAGGCTCTCTCAAAATGGCGCTGCCAGGTCCTTCCCACTCGTGCATGCCCTCATCGTCTCTGTCTTCCTGTGTGACCTCGTCTAAAATCAACTCTCAGTTGAAGTCCCCCCCGTTCATCACACCGCCAGTTATCCATACGACGACTGCATCCAACCAGGACATACTGAGAGATGTAGCTAACATGAAAGAGGATCTGATGCGTATGACCGCTATCCTGCAGACAGACACACACACAGCTGCTAAAACTGTGCAAACGTCTCATACTGGCACTCCCAAAGAAACAAGGTTAGAGGATGAGGAGCCATATACTTTAGTGGAAAAGGTCAAGGAGGATTTAGTGAAAGTGAGTCAAATATTACAAACGGATATATTAACTGAAGGTAAAGCGAGGGCCCCTAAAAAGAGAGGTTTGGTGGATGAGTGGGAGGAATTCTCTAATGGGGAGATTGAGGAAGCACAGAGATGCTCCCTGCCAGAGTACAATCCTCCTTTTGATGCAAACACTCAACCTGTCAGGCCCCAGTCTGTGCCAGTCAGAGACTTTGACTTGTCTAGGGTAGTTGATTATCTAGCGAATGATATTGGCGCTAGCTCTTTGTCTAAAATGGCAGAGGTCAAAAGTAGGCTTGAGGAGGAAGCAAAAATAGAAGTAGAAGAAAAACAGAAGCGCATTCTGAAACCGGCGATGTCATTGCAGGATCACAAGCTCAAAATGCCTCCTCCGGGGTCTGGACTGCGCACCTCCCCCTCAGAGAAAGACCTTAGTAAACTCGCTGAATCCTATCAGGCAGCAGACGCTCCTTTGGAATCCCCTGAGGACTTGTCCCATGAGCAGGATAAGAGCCCTCTGTCAGATAGTGGCTTTGAGACCAGGAGTGAAAAGACACCTTCTGCGCCTCAAAGCGCAGAGAGTACAGGTCCTAAACCGCTATTTGCTGATTCCCCCATCCCTCCCTGTGTCACTGAGACTAGAACAGAAGTCCACATCAGGAGCTATGAGCAACCTGACGAGCCTTGTGAACCTTTGTTGATGGAGGAGGCTGCAACCGCTTATCCTAGTATCGAATCAGACATAGCCTCTCCTAGCTCCCTCACAGATAAGGTCAAAGCCCTTCAGGTAAAAATGTCAGAGGAGGATTCCATGATGAGCAAAAGCATGTGTCTAAAAGAGGAAACTCACATCACGACCACTACTAGAATGGTCTATCACAAGCCACAGATAGCTGAAGGAGCAGACATGATGGAGGAATCAATGTCTGTTAGAGACATCATGAAGGCCTTTCAGTCAGGTAGAGATCCATCCAAAGACCTAGCAGGCCTTTTTGAACACAAAGCGAGCCAGGATTCTGTCAAAGGAGATGAACTTACTCCACGGTTTCTTGACAAAGACACTAAATCCAAACCTAAGGTGGAGAGGATTATAGAGGTTCATATAGGGAAGGGCCACAGTACTGCGGAGCCGACTGAAGTCATCATCAGAGGGACCAAGAAACACCCAGAGCTCTACACGTATAAAGGGGACCGCGGCATCAAGGAGCTCAGTGATCATGATGAAGCCCAACAGGAAGAAGAAGAGCTTACTGCAGAAGAATCCCTGCCTTCCTTCCTGGAAACCTCTCGTGTGAACACCCCATTGTCACATGAAGAAGACAGCCGCCCAAGCTCTGCTCAACTGATTGCCGATGACTCGTACAATGCCTTGAAGCTCTTAAGCCAGCACTCCATAGAATACTGTGATGACGAGCTGTCAGAGATCAGAGGGGAGTCCTACAGGTATGCAGAGAAAATGCTCCTATCAGAGAAACTAGACACATCTTCACAATCTCACTCAGACACAGAGGATTCAGCGATGATGGCAGACCCAACACATCTGCACAGCAGCACAGAGGGTGTAAGCCAGCAGCAGGGAAGCCCCAAAAAGCAGTTTTCATCCAGGACACCAAACGAGGGGTCCCCTAAATCAGGAAGGTTCTCCTCCAGCAGAGATGAACAGGCTCAGTTTGATAAAGTGACTGTGCTGCATTATTCAACGGATCAGGGCAGCCCTAAACACGCCGTATGGATGCGATTTACAGAAGATAAACATGATAGGAGCAGAGACAAGCTCCTCTATGAGGACAGAGTGGACAAGACTGTGAAGGAAGCTGAGGAAAAACTGAGTGAAGTGTCACAATTCTTCCGTGACAAAACAGAGAAGCTTAATGATGAGCTGCAGTCCCCTGAGAAAAAACCTCTGAGAAGGCCAGGGCAGGGGACTCGATCTGGGCCCAGCTCGGCCTGCAGCAGTCCTGAGAGAACTCAACAGAAACCCTCGGTAGGAGGAGAGGGCTTGAGTAAAAGCGATCTCAAGGAGCCGTCTGTTAGCAAAATGTTTGGTAGCAACGCTACAAGTGACAGGAAAGGCTCTAGTTTACCCAGCAGTCCTGAGCGAAGTGTGTTTTCTCGCCTCAGTGAGAGTGCAGTTAAACCACCTAGTAAGATAAGCGAGTCTGCTCCATCATCTCCAGTGTCGGGAAAATCCACATCGACGGTCAGCTCTGTGAGAATGAAGTTTGAAGCTGAGGCTCAGAAACAAAGGCAGCCTAGTACAACAAAGATCCCTCCGCCAGTGCAGCCCAAACCTTCAGTGAGCAAGCTTCCTGTTTATCAGCTATCAGGAGCAGGCAGGACCACCAAGGCATCTGAAGTCTCAGGGGACAGTAGCCCACCTTCTACTAAGGATATCAGTAAGGCAACATCTCCCACCCTGAAACACACAGAGGACAAGCTGTCAAACATTTCAGATGCAGCCCTGAAAAGAAACATGAGTGAAGCTGAAACGGACAAATCTAGATGTAAAGGCAAATACAATGTCCTTAATCAGCAACAAACAGAAACTAAAGATAACAAAGGTCTGGTATTTCCAACTGCCACATATGACACTAAAAACGAGAATTACAGTGAAGCTCAAAAGCCCCACCAATACACAAAAGTTGAAACTGTCTCCAAAAAGGCTGAAGTATTAAGAAAAGACAGCGAAAAACCAGTAAACCAAAACATAAGACAAAAGTCAGAATCTCAAATTCCTATTCGGGCAGCCTCCTCCCCAGCTGATACTGATCTTCAAAAGAAACTAACTGTAACTAAACCGTCACAGATACCAACATTAGCAAAGACCAAAATAGAGACAGGCCCTGATACAACCCTACCACACATGGATGAACATCTTACTAACAACACATTTGAAATTTTAGATAATGCCCCCAGAGATTCCAACTCAAATAAGCTTCCAAGTCCTGCAGAAACACTAGAAAAGATCATTGACCCCCCGATTACTACAAGGACCAAAGAGAACTTCAAGGGCATCAAACCCCTCCCTGTTTATGTAGGTGCCCAGGTGGGCCGACAGGCAGAACGAGAGGCTAAGGGAGGGTTGTACTCAGCCAAACAGAAGTCCTGCATGGCCCTCAGCCCCATAAGCCCTGATGAGGACACCCTGGAACTGGTTTCCTTCATAGACAGCTCTGGGAAGAGTCCACTCACTCCAGAGACACCCAGCTCCGAGGAGGTTAGCTATGACCTAACAGCCAGAACCCCAGATGGCTTCGGGGAGTTTTTACCAGGGAACACCAGCCCTATCATGGAGGTTTCTGAGGATTCAGAGGAGGAACAATGCAAATCTAGTTTCTCCTTTAAAGAGGCCTTACCAAGAAAACCAGATAGTAAAACGGTTGAAGCCAGTCAAGCCGATGTCTATAATTCTAATCAGGAGGAGATAAAAGCGATAGACAATCAGACAAAATCAGAATCTTATTTCAACCAACAGGATATATCAGACAACGCAAATGAATACAAGACAGAGCAAGAGCAGCAAACTGTATCTAAAGACAAAGGTGTTGCATATATAGAGTTTCCACCTCCTCCCCCTCTCGATTCAGCCTCTGAACAATCAGATGTGGAGAGGAAAGGGTCAGGTTCCTGTAACTCTTCAGGGACTGAGACTGAGATGATGGAGGTGAACTTGCAGGAAGAGCATGATAGGTATCTACTGACTGAGCCAATCATACGCATCCAGCCCCCCACCCCCGTGCTGACAGATGCTGATGACAGCCAATCAAATCCTGAGGATGACGGGGAAGACGTGTCAGTCTTCCAGCCTGTACCTTATAAGCATTCAACCTTCCCTGAAGAGGAGAAGGACACGACGGGATCTAAAGCCAAAAAACATGACAAAAATGGGAACAACAAAGAACCCAACGGCGGAACCAACGGCTCCAACGGCTCCGATGGTTTAAATGGCAAAGAAGGAGAAGATGGTGATTGTGAACAGAATGGAAACGACCAATCGATAACAGACTGTTCGATAGCCACAACCGCAGAATTCTCTCATGACACAGATGCCACAGAGATAGACTCCCTAGATGGGTATGAACTTCAGGATGAGGATGACGGTCTGTGTGAGCAGGCAGACTCAAGGCTATTTGGCCTTCCAGACAGCAGGAGAGACGTCTGGGCAACAGACTCTTTTCGGTCTACTGACAGGTCTTTCCCCCCCACTAAACTAGAAGCTATTGAGGAGGAGAAATCTCCAGAGGAATGTTTAAAGAATGACTCTAAAAATGGTTCCCCCTTGGGCGGGGAGAAAGTCGAGGATGTTTGTAAAGATGGGGATAAAAAGCCAGAGCAAAAACCCTTGGACAAAGAGGGCTTCTCTGACACTTATTTTAGCTATAAACTCGAAGAAGAATTTAACTCCACGTTTAAGACTGTGGCGACGAAAGGGTTGGACTTTGATCCCTGGCCTTCTAAAGCCGAGGAGGACATGGTTGTGGACATGGCAGAGCCGCGGGACATCAACGACGAGCCAAAGCCTTTCGGACTGGCCGCTGATGACCACTCCCAGAACACCACGCCAGACACAACCCCCGCGCGAACGCCAACGGACGATAGCACGCCGACAAGCGAGCCAAACCCCTTCCCCTTCCATGAAGGGAAAATGTTTGAGATGACACGCAGTGGTGCGATTGACATGAGCAAGAGGGACATGGTGGAGGAGAGGCTCCAGTTTTTTCAGATTGGTGAGCATCCCTATTCAGCGGGCAGGTACAGGGTAAGGGATTCAGAAGCAGAGGTGTATGCACAACAGACAGTAGGAAATCAGGTCAACACACAGCATCCCACAGATCTCTTCACATCGCCCCAGGTCTCCATGCAGTCCACCACAGTCCGGTTGGATAGGTCGAATGTTAAGGGAGGTACCAACACATGCTCAGAATCAGCCTCGGGCAACGAGTCTAAATTCTCCACCTTTAAAATTGGTCCTAAATCACCCCCAGATCAAACACCAAACGTAAACGATTTGAGCAGAGGTTCAAATGACCAAACAAGCACTTTTGATCAACCTAATTATATTTACTCAGGAACCCTGGTAGATAATTATTACTCTGTAGCATCATATTACTCAGATTCCAGCAATTGTAGAACAGGAATGACGGATGATTATTCTAATAACTGGTCATCAGGCATAGTATATAATAATAATTCAAACTCCCAAGCTCAGTTCGGCACATCAGCACAGGGAGAACGTTCCGATTGGACAAGAGAACTCCAAGGCACTTATAACCAAAGTACGGATGTCTTGTCTTCCACATCACTGTATAGCACAAACCCCCATTCAGGGAACAGCACTAACAGAAGCAGCGCCCTGCCATCCTCTAAGGGTCGTACAGACAACCTTGTGTACAACTTGTTGTCAGAAGCCACACCACAGCAGGTTGATGGGATAGAAGCTGCATTTGGTCGGCCAGAAGAGAAAAGCCAGGACAGTAAGTTAGCTAATAACACAGCAATAGTCACAGGACCTCCAGTGGTCCCACAACACATATGCAAATCCAGGTTACCTGTTAGCGAACGTAGCTTAAAACTATGCAATGGCTATCAATCATTAGGGAAACATAAGCTAAATGAAACGGGTGGCATTCGCGGTAAATGTGAGATTCGAGAACGATTAGACCCATGTCAGGGTAGAAATATCAAATCTAGAATTCCAGTTCTGAAAGCAAGGAAACCGTCTTTAACTGATCATAAACGAGTCCGGTCGAGATCTGCATTTGGTGACATTAAAGTAGCAGAGGTTAATAAACGAAGAGTAAAAAAACAATCCAAGATGGATCCTAAACACATACCAGGGAAAGACAGCTGTAGTGTCACTCAGACTGTAGCAGGGACGCCTAGCACCAAGGTGTCACAAAATTGGACACTCAAATCCAACATTAGTTGCCGGGTAGAAAACCCCACTTATTCACCCCTCCCAGTGGAGGCACAGACAAAAGTGAAGAGGAAAACACTGGCCAATGAGGACGAGGCGGGCAGCAGCCGCACCGTCAGCACATCCAGGAACACTTCCTTGTCAGAACTCTCTAGAATTTCCAAATCTTCTCCTACCTCCACCACCACTGCCTCCAACACGACCACTACCACCACCACCACCACCACCACACCATCACACCCCACTAGAGGTGTGAAAGCTGAGGTTGCGCGGAGGAGGAGCAGGAGGAAGAGTAGGCCATCTCATGGAGCTCAGGAACAGAAGGAGGAGATGGAGGAAGGGGGACAGGTTGATCAGCCAAGAGTTGCTCCTGTCGCAGAGAACGAGAATAGTTTGTAAACTCTTTATAAACAACTTACATTCTCCTTATTCTTCGTCTTCTTCTTCCTCCTATTCAAGTTGCATGTAGCTGTCGTGGGTGCTTTGTGTGGCGTGATGTTTAGATGTCACTTCCTCTTCCTGTCGTTCTTGTCCTCTGTGGCGTTTACTGTGAGAGAGAGAGATGCTAGGATGGAGAGTAGAACATTTAAGGCACAATCTTCACATACTAAACTTGCTTGGTTGAGGGACCTTTACATTTTATTGAGATGAGTTTCAGTAGATAAGGCTAACTTAATACTACCATTTAATCATCTCATCAAAATAGGGAGAGCAACAATGAGTAGACGGACAGTAGTTAGCAAAACTTCAGCCAATGTGTGGGTTAGCTTGATAAACATCAGCTGGTACACCATCATTAGGCTGGATCTTCTGCGTTTCAGCAGATCGGGTTTAGCAGCAAACTGCACATTTAGCTGTGTACTTCCATGACTACTCGGGGGCCTCGCACGCATGTCCATGTTCATCTCGCACTAAAAAGCCCAGGCCTTGCATCCACTGATTGCACCTTCACACAACACACAATGCAGCCCTGTTCTGCCGAAGGCTTGATTCAGACATGTAGTGGAACCCAATGTGTGGGAACTGTGAACGTTGTGTTTGCTCAGGTCCACCGGACTGGTTTGTAGTGTGTGTTTTTGTATTATCTGGTGGATTTGATCTCTCTGTAAACACTGTGAAAACAATTCATTGACATAAACTAAAAAATCACATGTAAGCCAGTTGCATGTGGCTATGTAAACTTGGCAAAAACTCTTCCTAACCCGTTGAATTCAAGCTCCGTATGAAGGTGGATTATGTGTGATTTAAGATTCATGAATTGTTTTTACTAGTCGTTGCCTGATGGTATATTGTCATAGTGAGTGATGGTGATAAGAACTCTCATAGTAATTCCCTCTTGTACTTCTACTTCTTTCAAACTTTCAATGTGTTTTTAAGTATCATAATGTTAGTTTTTATGTCGATTTAGCTGTTCTGGCCTTTCAAATCACAAAGCTCCCACGGTAAACCCTGACTCAAGAGGAATCCATTATCCACCAATAGAAGGTGAACAGCTTCTACTTAACATATGCCCTATTATATTAGACCCTTCAAACTGAAATGTCCCCTGAATCCAAATCAGTGGTGATGATCTGGCCAGAACAGGGAGGTGCTGGGACAGTGATCTTAAGAGGAGACATTTGGCTGAAGGACCACACTGTTCAGTGGATTCCTTCACAGTGTGGGTACCACAGGAGGCCAGAGTGCCTTTCTCCTGACCCCAAATGGACCTTAACTTCACTATATAAACATGACATGATTCTTCAACAATGACCACAATCCAAATGAGACACTCTTTAAATTCACAATCCCAGATTGATTTCTTTATTCACTGGCTTCCATCTGATGTCATGTGTCCCTTGGCTGCCTGTAGCATGAGGCGGATTACGATTGATTTGTAATCAACTGGGGGACACAAAATGGCACACATGAGAGCAGTTCTGTTTAGTCTGGTGGAGGTGGAGGTGGAGGTGGAGGGGATGGAGCCCTGTCTCCTTTGCCTACGTCTTACAACTCTTTCTTGATATCCCCCCCAAAAATGAACAGGCCCCCAGAGTCCCTGTGAGAGAACAGACCTCCGTATGGCCATAGTGGCGGATCATCTGGGACTCAGTTGGACTGGTGAGACACACACACGTATACACGCACACACGCACGCACATAAACATATATATGTATGTACACACACACACACACACACACACATATATGTACACACACACACACACACACACATATATGTACACACGCATGAACACACACGAATATATATGTACATACGCAAGCACACACACACATATATATATGTACACATGTACGCACAC
>OOFG01094526.1:0-10884 GCA_900323295.1 Molva molva | reverse complement strand
TAAAAACGTCTAATTAAATTATTTCTAGTTGATAGAGCTTTCCTGATTAGCCTGATAAACCACACGATCAAATATTAAAACTTTTTAAGAGAGAGAGAGGGAGAGGGAGAGGGAGAGAGAGAGAGGGAGAGAGAGAGAGAGAGAGAGAGAGAGAGAGAGAGAGAGAGGGTGAGAGAGAGTGAGTGAGAGCGGGAAGATCGAGAGAGAGAAAAGGAGAAAGCGAGAGAGGGAGAAAAAGAGAGAGAAGGGGATAGAGAGAGAGAGCTACAAATGGGCTTGGAAAGACTCAACCTATAAGCCTTTGACCTCTATTTAGCATGCAGCAGTCATTCCTCATTCAGATCTGCACCATAGAGTGCATTGACCTGGTGAAATAATATTTGTGTTGTGACGACCCCACCCCTTCCTGCCTGATTTGGCTGTTGTATTTCTGTTGCAGGCACGGTTGAGTGGGGTCGCTAAAGTACATCAGCGCTGTCCCTCTCTCTGGGCTCTGAGCTAGAGCCATGTTGGGCCACATGGGTGTCCTCCTTTTTGTACATTAAGTATTTTGTTGTCAGTTTGTTCTTGCTTTATGCACCCACAACACACCCCATCAAATACCATCCACTCACACACCCATGACCCCCTGATGAACTGAGTGTGTACACACCACAAGGTTATCGTGAGTAACAAATCAATTATTTTAGTTACGGTACTTGTGTGATTCCCCACTTGGTTACACCCAGAGCCAGGCTGTAGCAGTGACATGTTGGGTGGATGTGTGGGTGTGGCCCACTGTGAGGCAGCCATGCGCTACAATGTCATCTCTAGCTGGCCGTGGAATGTACACGGTGGCACTCACCAGTCGTTCCACCTGGCTGGAGGTGCACATGAAGAGCCTCTCGTTGAGACCCAGGCCCGTGGACACTGCGGTAGTGTCCAGCTTCAGCTGGGCCCTGTCTGCAGGAAGGGCCAGGGAGGGAAACCAAAAGCAAAGGTTTATTCTTCAGTTCATATAAAGTTCATCAGACCTCACAATAACTTCTGTGATTTGCTTTGGATGAAACCTTGCACCAAGGTATGTTATACTGGGCTAGTGTAAGAGCTTATAAAGAAAATCTAGTGTAAATAGTTGAAAATACTGCACCCTAGTGGTTTGCTGGAAATGCAACAGGATATTAGGTCAACATTGAGCCATTACACAGGCCAGCAATTAAACCAAATGTTGGTATGGAAATATAATGCAGTTTAGTTTAATATTGCCTTTTCGATACACACATTTGGTTCAGTTTCTTATACTTTATTTTAAAGGCCTTTGTTTGTTTGCTTTCATGTATGTTACATATGGAAATGGGTGTGGGTCTAAATGCAAACAATCAACTCAAACACGAGACACTGACAGATCCTTGACAGAAACAGAAAGCAAGAGCAACTAAAGGATGACTAATCCTAAATCCTAAAACAAACTAGATCCTACCTAATGTCGGTAACATAGCTTGTAAGTTGGCGTTCCTCTGTGTCTTATTGAAGCAGTAATAGCTAGGTTATGTTAAGGCTAAATTATGTTACGCTATTCTATTTTGTTGTGCTGTTATTTTATGATATGTCACGTTATGTTATGTCATGTTTTATTGTGTTATGCTATGCTATGCTAAGCAATGTTTTGCTATGTTATGATATGAGAAGAAAACTTTATCAGAATCAGAATACCTAAGTATGCCGTGCTATGCTAGGTTCTTCTATGCTAGGTTCTTCTATGCTAGGTTCTTCTATGCTAGGTTCTTCTATGCTAGGTTCTTCTATGCTAGGTTATTCTAATGTCATGTATCCCACCCACCTCCCATGGAGTTCATCTTGACCAGGACGTAGTCGGCTCCAGGCGTCACTGCTGCGGACAGCACTTCCTGTACGGAGGTGTTCACTGGGAGCATCAGAGCGATGGAATTGTTGTCTGGCCTAAAAATCTCATACAACACTATAGTAAAAAAAGACAACAGAAACATGGGACATTATCATAATCAGTAGAGGAATACATGATGATTTGCCATAAATGGCTCCTTTAGAACTGTGCCATTTAAAATGATGTGAACTGTAGTAGTGTATATACTGTAATACTGTAGAAAGGTAGTTATGTTAGGTGAAATATGAGGGTGGCATAAAAATATGACATTTTTAAAATGGGATGATCATACTGTTTTGCTTCCCTTTAATTATAGTAACACATATTTGGTTTGAGTTACCCATATTTACGCTCCGACCTGACTGACCTTTATCCTGGCCTCTGATTGGCTGTATCCTCCCCACTGGTTCCTCACAGTTGCAGAACCAATCAAATTGCTGGCTCTGCTGCTGCAGGGAGGAAATCATAGAGCACGTGGGTGACATTAAAACGACAGGTGACAATAACATGACATTAAGATTAATCTCTAACGACAACAACTCAAAGGTGTGTGCTGAAGCTGTAATTCTGGTCATACTAGTTGTGAGTCTACTCTGTAGTCATTATCACATTCTTGGAAAAAGAGTTAAATTAAAGAGTCAGCCAACTTACCCTGATCAGGGAATGATTTCCATTCTCGGATCTGTGGAGATACCAACCCAGTAAAACATATCATCATTTGGTAAACAAGAAGAAGACGGATCAAATAGATCCTATATAATCTATAAATAATAGATCATATCAACCTACAATCGAGTTCTCCTCCTTTCTCTGAATTGATCCTTCAGCATGGTGGACAACCGGCCATCCGCTGCCACCTCCTTCTTCAGCCTCTGTTAGGGTAAAACAGAAACCCATGAGCAACACAACGTCAACAACACACAGCAGCAACCCCCTCTCTCTTCCATCATCCACTCTTGGCCCTGCTCAGGCCACTAACCCATCGGGGGCGTTTCATCCGGTCCATGAAGCCGGAAGTGTGTGTTTTTACCACAGCGCAAAGGTACCTTACCTCCAGGAGGTCCAGAGCGCAAAGGTACCTTACCTCCAGGAGGTCCAGAGCGCAAAGGTACCTTACCTCCAGGAGGTCCAGAGCGCAAGGGGACCTTACCTCCAGGAGGTCCAGAGCGCAAGGGGACCTTACCTCCAGGAGGTCCAGAGCGCAAGGGGACCTTACCTCCAGGAGGTCCAGAGCGCAAGGGGACCTTACCTCCAGGAGGTCCAGAGCGGCAGGGTCGTCCTTGAGCAGCACGCCGTAGAGCAGCACCCACTGGCCGATCAGCTTCACCACCTTCTGCCTGGCATTGAGCGAGTAGTCTGCCTTCTCCGGCTCTGAGCCCTCGGATGGCTGGGCATGGTAGGTGCACCGCGGGTTAAGGTCCAGGCAGTGAGCGTTGGTCCATACCAAACTCTGAGGCTGTCCTCTATATAGACCCACTGATGCTGTGTTTGTGTGCGTGTTCTTTGTTTTACCGTAAAAACATGCGCCATTACTTTTTGATGAATTTTGCGGGTTTTTTTGTTGCACACTTGACCAGTCTCCCACCAGCTAATAGCCATGTCGTCTGGTGCATGCTAATTGGTTCACAATCACTTGATTGTGGACCATGCTAATTGGTCCGCAATCAAACAACCCTGTTGGTGATGTCATTGAATAGGTCCTTTGCACAGAGGCATCATTGTAGGAAAACACAAATTCTGGGTTTGTTCGTTTTATATACCAGGGCACGGGTAGTAGACTTATTTTTATATTCTTCTTGAAGTGCCCTGGTACATAAAAGGAGCAAACGCATAATTAGTGATATGAGCGATACCTGTGTTTTTCCTACGATGACTCTTCTGTGAAAAGAAACTCCACTATCTAATTCAACCAACGAGGTTCGCACACCAACAAGGTGTGTGCCAGACAGAATGTATTGAATGCAAGCTGCTGACATTGTCATGATGATGGCATCAGCACAAACCAGGGACGCTGTTGTTACAATCCCTCCTGCCCCCTCATAGTAAACATCAGTGGATATTGGTGTTGCAGAGCTGGACACAGCTGGCTGGAGGCCATGAAGATTTTGTGGGTGAGTAAAAAGTCCCCCACGCAGGAATCTGTGGATGAACACACAAAGCTCAGAACAAATTTGGTTGCACATTGCAATGCAGTTTGAAAACTGTTGTGCAGCAGCATTGTTGTGCAGTATAGGGACTTTTGTCAGCATATGCAGAGAGCGCCCTAGACTAGAAGATGAACCGGGAATCCCACCTATGGTGTCATTTCCATTAGTGTCCAGCTTCACCTTCTCCAGCAGGTGTTCCAGAATCTTCTCTGGCGTTCCCGACATAACAGTGTACCTGGGGAATTAGGGGAAGGAAAAAGAGGATTTCATTGCTGAACTAGAGTAGGTAGAACTGATGGCAGAGAACAAGAGAGGTAGAAAGCAGGAGGGAGAACGGAGAGAGAGTGTGTAGGTGTATCATGGAGAAGTGTGTAAGAAGAGAGAACTGAGAGAGAGAGAGTGTAGGTGGAGTATCATGGAGGTCTCATGGAGGAGTGTGTAAGAAGACCAAACATTGGCAGCACATCACCAAAGAGGAGTCAACACTGCATTATTAAATCTCACGCGGGTGAGAAAAAAAACACTTGAGGGTGTGATGATAACTCTTCACAAACAGAGGGTTTGAAGTCCGTTCCTGGCCACATGAGGATAGACAAATATTAACATTAGAACGCAGCGTTATTAAAATCACCAACGTCCTCAGCAAAGTCAAGGGTGCACGTCTCTTTTATAGTGTCTCAGTGACTGTGAAAAGTGTTTTGTTGGACTGCCCGTAAGTAACGGGTGTTTCCACAGTTGTAAACTGTGCTTGTTAACCGAGTTGTGCGGCGTAGTGCAGCTCGGTGGCTGGAAGGTCGTTTTGGGCTAAGAGGCCTTTCTGCTTACTTGCTGCTGTTTCCTGCCCAGCCCTGTTCGGTGGAGTCTGTGGTGCTCTTCTCGAGGACCAGCACGGTTTGCCCATGCTCCTCCAGGCGCACAGTGTTCGCCTCAACATCCTGAGACACAATTAACACACAGCCCGGGTGAGCATCCCCTCCACGACCTGCTAGGAGATCTGTTTAGCGATGGACATGTGGCGGCTTGGAAATGCAAATGCACACAGACATTGTTGCACCCATGCTATCTGCAGTCATGCTAACACAAACGCTACTAGCTCATATGCTACCACACATATTCAAACACACACATATGCAACTTTCACACATGCTAATACATACATGTGCTGTTTTTACACATGCTACTTGCACATGTGTAACTTGAAAACATGCTACTTATACATACACTTATTAGACCGATGCTACTTGGGGATGTGCTCTTTGCACACATGTGTGTGAGTGCATGTTCAGCCCTGGGGATGAGCTGGGATCAGACATTTGTCTACCTTGAGGATCCTTATGTAGTCCTGCTTATCCACTCTCAGGAAGTGGCAGTTGTCCTCTCTCAGGATGATGGTGGCGGCCCGCGGTGCGTCGTTCAGCAGCGCCAGCTGGCCAAAGTCCTCTCCCTCGCGAAGCTTCGCCACCAGACCCTACGGACGGCTCGTCGTTCATCAGCATGTCAGGAAAAGACACGATGTACTCCAGACCCCTTCTCAAGTCAAAGGGAGAGCGATACACAAGCATCTCACCTTCCCGTGTGTGATCACGTTCACGGAGCCCTTCCAGATGATGTACCAGGATGTGCCTTTGTCCCCCTGGCTAAACACTGCAACACAAATAAAGCTTTGATCGGCACCATCATGCTGGTCATTTACACCTACGTCCAATCTACCTCTTCATTAAAAACTAAAATCAATCTATCATAAATCATAGTCTTTTCCATTTTCATGGAGAAGGAGGAAATGGAGAAAGGTGAGGAAACAACAAAGGCTCTACTGGTGTTGGATTGACCTTGGGTAAATATTAGAGATCCAGTGATGATGAGAGTTGCATGTTTAACTAATGAAATTGGTTTACAGAGTGTGGTTCTCCTGGCACGACAAGTGGTGTATAGGACAAGGTTAAAAGACAAACTAAACATGATGGTGTTGGTACTGTGTGTTTAGCTGTAGACCATGTGTTCATGCATGTGATTTGTGTGTGTGTCTGTGTGTTTGCCTATGAGCGTATTTAATGTGTGTGTTTGTGTGTGTGTGTGTGCATGTGCATTAATGTATTCATTATGTGTGAATGAGAGACAAGATTGTGTGTGTTTGTGCATGTGTGTAAAGGTGTATGTGTGTGTGTTTGTGCATGTGTGTATACGTGTGTGTGTGTGTGTGTGTGTGTGTGTGTGTGTGTGTGCACAAATGAAGGTTATCTCCCAACTACATTCCAGTGTCGGCAAGGCTGTCTCACTCACACACTGTTCCAGCCTTGCCATGCGTCTCGAACACCAGCACGGCGGCCAGCTCCTTTCGCACCTACAAGCACAATGTTGCAGAAGGTGACCATATCTGAAGAAAGTCCTACGCTACACTAAACATGCAACCACCAGGCTAGGATTTCAATCGTTTACATTCAGAAATTCAATGTTTTGCTATTGAAAAATATTATTAATTAATATTACATTGGATTGATTCCCCATCATAATTCCCCACTCAGTCAGAACAAATATAAATGTGACAGATATGTGGACCAGGGATATTCCAACTACGTGTGTTAGTATAAATCAATGTGTGTGTGTGTGTGTGTGTACTGACTGAGGTGGAGAGGTGGGCTACAGCCTTGACGTGCAGCAGCTCCTCGTAGATAACCTCAAGGTCCTCCGCACTCCTCTGGCTGGGACTGGACACACACACACACACACACACACACACACACACACACGTTATCAGTCCACATGGGACAGATAGACAGATGCAGATGGTAAAGAAAATCACAAATGTATCATATATACACCATGTCATTGCACATATTGCATACTTCATACTGAGAACATCTGCACATTCAATGGTCCATGTTTTGCACACTCCTGGGAAAACTGTACAGCTCTTTCATAAAGAATATGGTAAATGTTTATATTTTATATTGATGGTTCTTGACCTACAGTACTTGCGATTTACTTTATTTCATTCTGTTCTATATATTTTTTATATGTTTATTGATATTGTTATGTCCCAAACACCAAGACAAATTCCTTGTACGTGTTAAACTAACTCAACAATAAAGTCATTCTGAATCTGATTCCAATACGATGGAACACTTTGAAACACATAGGATAGCCTAAGATGTGTTGAGACATGAAATGAGCCAGATACTGCTTCTAAGGCTCGGGTTCGCCATGTTTCAAATTCTAACATAATCGATGACGCGCTCAATGAACCTTTATAGTCGCCAACTTAATATTCCCGATAATGTAAGTAGCGCAATCCAATAAAGTGTACACCAACAACACCAACAAATTGTATTTGTACGATTTGTTAGTAGGCCTACTGTTTTTCATCTCTCACATAACCTATGACATCCATGACACAGTTACATGCAGCTATAGTGTAGTGCTGATACTACTACTAGAGAATACTGACAGTTTGCGTAGGATCATGGTAAGAAGAGCATCAGGACCCATCTGGGAAAGCAGAGAGAGGCCTTCCTGGAGCTCATCCTCAGAGTCCCTCTCTGAGTCCCTCTCCGGGTCCTTCTCCGGGTCCTTCTCCGAGGACCTCATGGGGTCCTGGCTGAACTCTGACTCCAGGAAGCGGTAGAACTGGGTGTCCTTATCGTGGTAGTTCAGCTCTTGTTTCACTAGATATTAGCACAAATGGCAGAATATATTCTGGAAAAGGCATCTAGGAACGTTGACGTAGAAAATGTACTGATTACAACCCTAAGAAAAACATACGGAACTAAAACATAAATACTAAAACGAAGATACTAAGTGAGGACCCGAAAAGTCTAGTGGCTATTTTAAAGTGTCCAAATCGGGTGGAACAAATAGCCCCTAGCTTGATAGCAAGCTAAATTATCATAATTCTAATCTATGCTAAATGCGCCTCTATTCTGAGTAATTTCGTTCTCTGGTGAAGTATTTCTGTCCTGATTGCAGAGGGCTTTGCACAGCCTCATTACAAAACCACGAGTGGTTTCTGAATACTTTGGTGAGCGAGAAAACATTGTCAAACATGTCATGGCACTCAGCTCATCGCAATTCAGGCTAATTGCACATTTATGAAAATACTGTGCGGGGGTGCTTGAGAAATTTGCTATTCTCAAAATACATACAAGCACAACAACAAAGAAATACAATTAAAATAAATATTGTGTAAGCCTTCACAACTAGGATTATATATGGCACCTATGGAAGCAAATCACTGCCATAATGTTCTGAATTTTAAAAGCTATTGAATTCTATATCTTAATATGAACACAATTTTATTCATAACATTGTAATATAAAAGTTATCTGAATTTATTTGTTTTAAATTCACCTCTTTGAAATTAAAATATGGCATTTTAAGTTGTACCATTTCAAAAACATGATTTCAAATAAAGAAAAATCAATGTTCACTATTCAGATACAACAATTCAAGTTGCAGATATTTGAAATACAATTTTCATCACTGATATTCAAGTGGTCAAAATACGGACCAGAAAATTCAAGCCATAAAAATTCAAACTGAAGTACCACTGCATTCCAAGGACAGGCCTAAGCAATCGAGACTGAATGTTATCGAACCGACTGCTGTCATCATAGCTGTTATGTTGTGTTATGAGGGTTTTTGAACCCCTGAAAACCCCTGTGTTTACTGAGGTCTGAGTTTGATTATACATGGCTGACATAAACCGGACAACTTAACAGAGCCCCGTCGTTCTCCCTGTTGGCCATTGTTGGATTTCATTCTTGAGCAATTTTCTTTGATCACATGACTGACAGATCGTGCTCTGGTAGGCCGGTAGTAGATTCGATTGCATTCAGTCTCAATTGCTTAGGCCTGTCATTGGAATGTCCTGCTACTGCAGTCTGAATTTTTAAGGCTTGAATTTTCTGGTCCGTATCTGCAACTTGAAATTTTGTATCTGAATTAGTGAACATTGAAAAAATTATATTTGAAATTGTGCATTTGAAATGGTTCAAATTGAAATACCATATTTGAATTTCAAAGAGATGAATTCAAAACGAAATTCAGATTACCTTGTTTTCAACTATAATATTTCAATGTTATGAATTCAATGATGTTTACATTTCCATATACAAAATGCAATGGCTTTCAAAATTCAAAACATTATGGCAGTGATTTGCTTCCATGCACCTGTTTTGATGGAGTAGGCATTGAAAGGTTTATATTCATCGTTATTCACAATGCACTTCTGGTTTTCACTAACCGTGAACAAGTATGCGTTCATCCACCAACACCTGCCACATGCCTACCGCCTGGCTCCTTGATTGGCAGCCCTCGTTGAGCTTCAACAGCCAATCGACAAGCTCCTTACCTGAGCAGCACTGTCTACAGACATGAGATGAGGAAACAGGTACAGTTTTAATATGAAGCTGCTATTGTAGTGAGAGACACCATCACGGTGTCATGAGGAAGATGACACCAGTAGGAGAGTACCTGTATGTCTTTAGATGGTGCTTTCGATCACGGATCAGGGTGGGGTTGCGTTCAATCAAGCTGTTGTACACCACCCTCGCCGCCTTCAGGATGCGATCTGATAGAAACTACATCAGGAGGAGGAGGAAAGAGAAGACAACCCATGTAGTTCATCAAGTGCTTTACATTATGTATGAGTTTTAGGATGACCGAGAGAGAGAGAGAGAGAGAGAGAGCAACAGAGAGAGAGAGAGAGAGAGAGAGAGCAACAGAGAGAGCGAGAGCTAGCAACAAGAGCTATAATGAGAATATATGCAGATGGTAAGCTTCACACAAACAACCCCCTTCTACAGTTTGTCAGTGGAAAACGGAGGCTAGGAAAGTAAATAAGAGAGCAAAGTGTTCATCAGTGCTTCCGCCTCGGAGTGATAGAAATTAAGAGAGAGGGGGAAAGAGAGGGAGAGGGGGGAGAGACAGAGGGAGAGAGAGACAGAGAGAGCAAGCGCGCTCATGGAAAGCTTGTGAGGTGAAATGTGCATCCACGGTTGTGAGCAGAGAATTGTGTGGGTGCCCGACTTTAATTTGTAGAGTGTAGGAGGCAGGATGGTGAGAATTAAAAAAACAAAAGCCAGAAAAAGAGTTTTAACTCTCCCACACCTCAATGAGCTCCGGGACTCCACAACACACCAACTGGCCGGCACAGAAAGCACCTTCTCCGTTAATGTCATTACAGTGGTCTTAAAGGGATTTTAACCCTATTTTCTGACCCATTTAGGTCTAAGGGACTAATGCATATTTTTATTTTTGAAATTGGTCCGGTATTGAGCGACAGCGCTGTAGCCATTATCCGGGAAAAACGGGCTGCAATGTAATCCTTTGGGGCAGTAAAGCCTGTCAATGGGAAATCTTGCTCTGAAATCTCGTTGTTGCAGGAAATTTCCCTATTCCCTATTCCCTATCCCTAATCTTTTAGATAACAGTAAGCTACACTTTCTGTAGCCCAACAAAACAAGCACTTTCACGAGCTGTCACTCGCGTTGCCAACGTCCTCCTCCTGCAGAACTCAACTCTCGTGAGACTTCTCCTTGAGCGAGAATTGATTAGACACAAAAACAAACAAACCAGGTAAAGAAAAAAGTTGTATTTCTCTGCAGGGATCCTTTCCATAATGTTAGGATATAATCTGAGCCTAACAGTGACCCCAAATATTTCTCTTCTCCTCCTCTGCTTCTCCTCCTCCTGTCCTCGTGGTCTTGTGATTTCACGAGTGACTCAGATGGTCGCCTGTTCTTTCTCCCAGAGGCACCGCTGTTTGTCCAAGGTGGTGATGTGGGAGATGCATGCGTACGGAGCCCTGGCTGGACAGCTGACCGCTTCCAGTATTTCCGCCAACGGGTGGGACCGACC